>SGPK01000413.1:0-22860 GCA_004802695.1 Phellinidium pouzarii
AAGGCATGTACTCTGAGCCCTAAAGCCCTAAGCTTGAGCTCTTTGTTCTCATAGCCAAACACCTTGTCACCTAGTCCACCAGTGTGCTACTCAGCCCATCAGTACCAGTCAATTCTCTCAGGCCCTAATCTGGCTCTCTGCTTACTCATCACTTTGTTCTTACTCGTCACTTCGTCACTGTTATAGCCCTTGGCTTAACAGCTAGATGTTAAGGCCACATTTCTTAATGGAGTCCTCGAGGAGGAACTCTATATGCGCCAGCCATTAGGGTTTGCTGAGCTGGGAAAGGAACATCAAGTTCTTAAACTCAATAAATCCATTTATGGTTTGAAGCAGTCCAGACATGTGTGGAATAAAACTTTTGACCATGAGCTTAAGTCAATTGGTTTTACAAGGCTATGTTCAGACCCGTGCATTTATTTCCAATATGACAAGGGAGGGAAGTCAATTATTGGACTTCATGTCAATGATCTTGCTATGTTTGTTGATCACAACGATCAGGTCACTCGCTTAGTTTCAGAAATGGAAGGGAAGGATATTGAATTGGTGCATTTAGGCCCCTTACATTTCATGCTCAGCATCCGCTTTACTTGGAATGCTAAAATGGGAATGGTGACGCTCGATCAACAAGCATTTTCAAAAACCATTCTTGAATGCTTCCATATGCAGTCCGCTAAGCCTGCATCTACACTGCTGATGGTAGGAAAGGCCCTAACTAAGGGTGATTCCCCAGTAACTGAAGAAGGGAAGGTGGAGATGCAAGGGGTGCCATACAGTGCACTTATTGGGTCATTCATGTACCTGGTTGTCTGGACATGACCAGATCTCGCTTATTCTGCTATGGCCCTTAGCCAATTCTCCTCAAACCCTGGTATAGCCTACTGGACCAAAGCAAAACATGTACTCATGTATTTGCTTGGTACTCTAGACTATGGACTGATGCTTGGAGGGAAAGGCTCTGAGCTTGAGCTCTGCGGATACACTGATGCCAACTGGGGTTCTAACAAGCATCGCCACTTGATTACCGGGTATGTGTTTTACCTTGGCATTGGCACTGTTTCCTGGCAATCGAAGAAGCAACAGACAACGGCATTGTCTTCGGGTGAAGCCGAATACATGGCCCTGTCGGCTGCCACTCAGGAAGCTCTGTGGCTATGCTCTGTGCTTTCTGAATTGGGTCATGCGCAAGTGACGCCTACGGTCATAGCTTGTGACAATCAGGCCACTATCGCCTTGACATCGGACTCTATTCTACATGCACAAGTCAAGCATATAGACATCCAGCATCACTTTATCTGAGACCACATGGCCGCCGGCCATATCGTTTCTGAATATGTCCTGACCGCTGATCAAACGGCCGACATTCTTACAAAAGGCCTGCCGAAACCGGCACACCGCACTCACACCACAAGCCTTGGATTGTCCAGAGCTTGAGAGGGGGTGTTGATATATTACCAATCACTGGTTCAACCCGGTGACCAATACACTTTATTCCTTATTTGTGTTCTGTATAGTTTTGCTGATCATTCTATTTATGGTAAATATTGTTACTGAGTTTCAATTATTTTCCTTTATTTTTCATGGCACGCATATACGCAACCTCATCACTGAATATAGTGCTGAGATTATTATCTAGTTCTACATAAACTATCTCTCCCGTGCTATAATCTATAACTATTTCCTTCCTTAAGCAAGTGTAGAAACTTTATTTGATCTTCTGCTCACCCAGAAGTTTCCGTTCAGCAGATGCCTCAGAACAGAAAGCATGGAGTTTATTGCATCCTTCGAGCACTTTGGGGATATTCACTTGCACATTGCTTTCATCATCGACGATTCACCCGAGCAGTGGCAAGTGATGCAAATACTTTAGCTTCACTTCTTCGATCGGATCACTTTTCTCGAAAGCATTGTTTAAAAACATTATCCATCCCATCGTTTAAACTCAAGATTCAATGGAATCTAATACTCAGATACCGTTTTATCGGTAGCAGTTTTAGCAAAGTATTTTTACCCCACTGGGTACTACATACATAACTACTTGTGTAAGTCTACTATGGCAAAGCTATCCTTCTAGTACTCGTACATTAGAACTGGTCATCCACATTGACTCATCTATGTTATCAAATAAACTAATTTTTCCCTCCACCACCTTGCCATCATCATATGCTGCTGCCAATGTCAGTGTCCATTCTCTATCAACTTCCCATGTGACGTAGGTTGGCAAGCCTGAGTAGATGCTTCTAATGTCAATGAAATGTATCAGCGTAGCTTCATCTGTAGACCAGACCCATATTGTTTCTGTATGTGTGTCTAAAATATTACTTAGATATAGCATTTATGCTACAGAAAAGGGCATACCATTCCTTGACCAATTAGCAGCGCAGACAACCAGCTCATTTATGCTGCCAGAGAAGGATGCAGCAAATGTGCAACAGCTTACATACGTTTTATACTTGAGCATAGGTTTTACCTCCCATGAAGTAAGGGTTTGTTGCTCCAGGTGCCAGAGCTGAGGGTCCGACTCGAAGGCAGTATCAGGAGATACGATTGCATTATAGTGAAATGTATATCGACTTACACCATCTGCGAAACTCAGAAGAACTTTGGTGAGATTACTGTTAACTACGGATAGCTGAAGAGAGCTAGCCGTCCTCTTTAATATAGTCCCGCTGTTGACAGTCAGCGATTGCTGCTCACTCGCCCAAGCATTCTTACCTGTTAAGTATCTCTCCCGTGCCATAAACTATAACTGCTTACTTCCCCAAAAATGTGGAGAGACTTTATTTGATATAATGCTTACCCAGAAGCCCCGTTGTGTAGTGTCTTTCTCCGAGTCGGTGACATCTGCAATGCAGACAATATTTTCACCAATTGGCGTGCGCCAGTACTGCGCGGCAAAGACTTGAATTCCTTGTGGCAATATCTTTTTGTCGGCCTAAGGAACACTGATCAGCACATGCTGGCGATAACATTACAGCATCGTGCCCACTTTGAGAGAATTACGATCCTGCTCAGCGGTAGCGCCACCAATACATAGGTAAAGAGGTCAGCTGATTATGACATGCAAAGTTAGGAAAAAGTGATTCGTACGATGTGTGTAATCGACGTAGGTTCTATTGCTAGAATTGCTTTATATCGATTGAACATGTTTCTGAAAGAAGAATAGAAAATAAACAAACATTCGGAGTCCTTTGTCCATATTGCATCTTGAATGGGATCTGAGCTTTCGAAGAGCGACTTGTATATTATGGGTTCCTACAATATTCGGACGTGAAAACATTAGAGGTAGCGTACCCAATTAAGAATACACACCTCCTCTGACCATAGATTCAGACCGCTGCTTGTTCTAATAAGTAAGTGCTCTCTGTTCGGCGCCCTTTGGGATATGAAAGGTTATTCCCTGGACATTTCCATTTTTAGATTGAGTACGTGCCAGAGTAGCTGTCTGATTTCTCCTAGAGACGGATTGATAGCTAATTAGATAATAAGTAATGGTGTTACATATAATATTGACCTACGCCTACGCAATAATAATGCAAAGCATATTGCCAAGAATATGAGAACGACCGAGACCAAAGCGATGAAGGAAGACGTGACTATCCATGTACTTCTAGCCTAAACGCATTGTCAGCTCAGTTGTGTGAGTATTACTAAACATACCTGGCTAGACGAGTTCACGAATAGTGCAAGTCCGATCATGAATGTCGTTGCCGCAGCCGTCATCAGCATTACAGGTCCATTCCGCAGCAGGAAGATTACTCCTCTCTTAAACCCCTTCTCCTCGGTATGCATTGCGCAGTGTAAGGAGATACATATGTTGGTGATCACCGGCTCAACGCATACATAACTCACACTCACATGCGAGACTGGAGCCATGATAAGCCGATGAGACTCGCAATGACGGAGCCGACGCTGAAGACGAGGGAAGTGAGCCAGACAGTGTTGACGGCGTCTTTCAATGCACTTCCTGTCATCGGGACTGTAATCTGTATGGCGGTTGCTGTGATTCCAGAGAAGAAAGTGGCTGTCGTTGACATGCTGGTGTATTTGTCAGTGACTCGTTGTTCGGCAGTACGCAAATTAGGAATATCTACAAAGCAAGAATTAGGTTGATTTGATTCGCTTGCATAAGCGCAGAGTTTACCTCTGTTAATTGCTTCCGTTATCTCATTTGAAAGCAACTCAAATGCTCCATTCAGCGGACCTCCGAACATTGAAACTATGGACTTTATTGCCAGACGTTCCGCCTCCAGATCGTGTGATGCAGCGAATTCTTGATATATAATTTCAATATCAGGTAGCAGAAAGCCGCAGAGAGATGTAACCGTACGCTTTACTTTCTCCCGAAATTCCTGTACACAAGCCAATGAGCGATGTCATCAAATACAAAGGACACCACGGACCCAAATATCATCTCTAACAGCCCGCAATGCAGTACAGAGCGAGACGAACTGGCAGCCGTTGACTGTGCCCAATTCGTCGAAAGCCTTTTCCATGGCTCCGGCACTGTCTATGATTCTATTCACAAACATTTCCACATCCGCAATCCGGTCTCGGACCCGAACACTTCCCCGTCTTCCTTTAGATCTGGCCAGTCCCTTTCCAAGACCTTTTCTAACGAGTCCAGTTTGCCTGTTCTGACATCATCCCCGAAAATGGGATGGTCATCCCATCTGAGTGTTATTTCGAGCGCCACTCTCATTTGTTGAATGCCATTCAAGACATCCCCGACTCCGCCCAGACGCGATATTGCGTTCTCAAGCAACTGCAGCTATAGATCACGAGTTTGCAATGCGTCTGTGTATCGGACACACTACTAATCTTACCTTCCAGTTCACATATTTAAATCGTCTGCAGACAACTCACGCGTCAGTCGCAATTGATCGATGCGAGAGGGGGAACATACTTGTAAAGCTTGTGGTGTATGTCTTCGTCTGGCTTATTCTTCTCATTTTCCCGAGCATCGAGAACCGGCGTCAGTAAATCCACAAGCCTATGGTACCTGCTTGTGACATACGCGTCCATTTTTTGTGCTGCTATCGTCTGCCCCACACCCACACCCAGCCTGTCCGTTTCTTCATGTGCTCCATCGGATACGCTGAAAGCGTCGTTCAGCCAGTTTTCCGTCAACAATGCTGTTCTTGGCTCACGCATTTCTGCCTTCCGGCGCCATATCCACAAGCGAGTCTGTCTCCCCTCCTGTGGCAACTAGTTGACCTGTGGTTTCCGGATGGCTGAAGACAGTCTTAGCAAATCTACGTGCAAGCGATAATATAGCAACATACTCATCCAAGTTATTTGAGGTCGGCTCAACGGCAGTGCGTTCCGGGGTAGCAAACTGAATATCTTCGCTGTTGACAGTATCTGTCTGGGAACTGAAAGCGAGAGTCAGCGAGCTTCTCGCACAATGGACACGTGGGATGGCATACATATCGTTAGTTTTTATGTCCATCGTAGTGACCACGTGTGATTCTGCTTTGCTTTCCTTCAATTCTGCTTCTTTGATAACTCGAAAAACTGCTCGAATGATCTTTATCTCCTCTGGTGAAAGCTTTTCAGGGTTTTCTAAACTTGTGGTCATCGTGGTGGCGATATCTGTGGTCCGAGACAAGGAGTTCGGTTATCGACAAAGAGCTAGATGAACAGGAGAGTACGTACGTTCCATATCCATAGAAGTGCTAACTGTTTAGTATGATTATAGACAAAGGCGAGTCTCGAGTCCGTGGTGGAAAGCAAGAGAGAATACAGAAGGACAACGGAGAACAGCAAGCACTGCACTGCCCACGACGGCCACGCTTTGATATCGAAGTCGTGCTTCCAAGCTGATCTTACAAGCGTCTGTGAGTACCAGCTTGTGAATATCTGCGACGAAGTATCACTCGATCGATCATGTTTCTTGATCCGAATCATCGAAAGACACTCGTCACTCCCGTGTTTAGCAAATATTATCCACGCTCTGGGATTACATTTTTGCGAAGCGTTTATTTTATTTAATAAACGTAGGAACGGGCGGTTTACTGCCGCAGGATGATTAGCTAAACGGCATACTCGATCTGTCGTGTATTGCCTAGAAGTGGAAATATGTGTTAGGCCGTAGGCCGGATAGCCGGAGCGAGTTTAATTTGCTTCCGTAAGCCGGCCATCACGCTGATCCAGCCACATCTTACCGGCAAGCCCCGAAATGGAGACAATCGTTGATAGCGGGCCATACAGCCGTCTCAAAAGGGCCACCGCATAGTGTTACTAAAGTTCAGTTCTGTCCAGTTCATTGGCACGTTTTGAGAGCGTCGAACCGAACTTCAGCTTAGGTTCAGCGAGGTTGCCAAATCCAAACCTGAACTCATATGAATGGTTAGCTGACCATCAGTTTGTGTTCAAACTGCGCTCAAACCTGAACCACCCCAGGAATATTTTTAGAACAAAATCAGATTATTAATTGCAAGCAGCATAAGATGGAATATGGGATATTGTTAGAAGCCACTTGCCAATCATGTTGATTCTTTTGATCTTCTTTCCTTTGTTGTTTGTTGTCTATATGCCAATCCATTTCTCCTTTTGTAATGATCTACATTCTTCCCCATCCCCTATCATTCATAATGACTCACAAGGACACATGATCATTCCCTTATAATAGTATCTTCACACAAACTCAAACCATATGAATAGCTGAGCTGAACACCTGTCATTCCCTGTTCTTCTCTTCTACTTACCTTCATATTGCCCTAGGTACTATTGTATTTTGCTAGATGCTGTTAGGACTGCACTATTTGCTGTGGTAATAATGTAGAACGAGTGGTAGATGATAGAGTTAACCTGACTAGCTTGGTAGTTTAGAGGGGTTCACTCTTAAGTGTATTAGTTATAGTGATGATAGTTAATTGAATTAAACTGAGGTTCTAGGAGTGCTACCTTGCCCTCCTTTTATACTGTACAGAGGCGACTGTCACCTGCTTTGCTGTGCACTGTGTCTTTACTACTAATGGCTATCTAGGCTGTGGTTACTGTGCATTGCTGCACTTTGGTTGCTGCACACTACAGGTCTCTTCCTATTGTGGTTATCCTGGTATCATGTGTCCAGAGGAGACCATCACCTGTTCTGCTGCGCAGTGTGTCTTTACTGCTAATGGCTGTTTGGTTGCTGCACACTTACTGTGCTTTACTGCTGCGGCTGCTGCACACTATAGGTCTCTTCCTGCTTTGGTCAACCTTTCTTATGTCCTAGTCATCCTGCCTTCTTCTGTACTTCTATTACCTCTTTAGGGAATGATGCTTTGCTAGAACTTTCCTGTTGGTTCCCAGCTATTCCCTCTATGTCTGCATATGGCTTCCTGTGGAGTGCCTGTGGGGTTCCGCCTTGTTCGAATGTGTTTCCCTTCTAATAATGACAATGTGGCCAAGTGCCATGATTGTTGTTTCCATGTTTGGTTTGTGGCTTGATTGCTGTGTTGGTTCTAGTCCTAATTGGGTTGGAACTTGATTAAGTGACATTAGAGTCCTGATGATCATTAGGTAGATCCAATGATGGCTTCTGTACTAACTATATATGGCATATAGTTGGGTTGTGTGGATATTTGTCTGTAATCCACAAATGGTCCTCTAGGCCTTGTGCTTCTGTGGCTGGCCCATAGTGTGATGGCGAGGTTGTCTATTTCCTGCATGACCATCCCATCGCTGGT
Source organism: Phellinidium pouzarii (assembly GCA_004802695.1). Classification (NCBI taxonomy): domain Eukaryota; kingdom Fungi; phylum Basidiomycota; class Agaricomycetes; order Hymenochaetales; family Hymenochaetaceae; genus Phellinidium; species Phellinidium pouzarii. The sequence continues at coordinate 7,677 of SGPK01000413.1, forward strand.
TGTATATCCTTCTCCTCCATATTGTGTGAAGGCTATCATTGTTTGAGCGCAAATGCTTGTGTTATGAATCCTGACCATCTCGTGACTGTTAACCCTGTAGGGTATGTAGACTTCTACATAGTGCTGGGTGCATTGTTGTTCTGTGTGTGGTGTATTGTTGAGTGTCATCCTTATGGATACAAAGTTGAGGTAGTCCTTCACATCATAAACGAATGTCTTGATTGAGTGTTCATAGGCTATTAGATGTGGTTTGTTTGGTACTCTGAATACCTTGTGTTCCATCTTCATTTCCATGTTGGTGAATACTGCTACTGCTGATGTTTCTGCTACCAGTAGTTGGTACATGTCCCATCCCATATTGTATATGCACTTGCATTGGTCGCACAGTATGTCTTCGTGGATCATAGGGACTATGTGCTGTTGCTCCCTTTCATGTCTCTGCACAATCTCTTGTGGATTGTAATCGCTGTTGAACTGTCTCTTGGTCATTTCCATTATTGGTTTCTTTTGTTACTATGTGCTTGCTTTCTTAAAGCAATAATTCCTTTCTGACAAGGACGTCGATCCTGCATTTCATCAGCTTTGATGCCAAGATAATATTGCAAGAAGCTCCTGGGATGTAGAGTACATTCATTATTTCGAGGGTAAATTTTTTGGCTTCAGGCTTGAATGAGAGCTGTTATGATATAGACATTTTTTCATTTTAATTTCGCTTTCATGACACTCTTACATAATCATTATATAATAAAAGGATTAGTCATTGCTTAGGTAATCATTAGTCAGTAGGGCCATTAGGTAATCATTAGGTAATCATTACTAAGCGGAAGGTTCTAGAAGGGATTACATCATCATTCCTCATCGCTCCAGTTAGTAGGATAGCTATAGAATAGACCACCCCTAAAGTAGCACTGCTTGGTCCGTGCGCCAAGAATGTTTGTGTATAAATACCTGGCAATACAGACCTAGAGACCTCAGTTGAGTTCTCTCAGGATATCCACTATTCATAGTGTGACCCCTCCTTAGTCATCTTGACCCTTCCTCTTGTTGTCTTTTGCTTGTTAGAACCTGTGCGCTTTTTATAGTGTGTAGTGTTGCCCTAACACAGATGGCAGGCATTGTTGACACGGGCACGATGCTGCTGTACCTCGCGTCAGATGTGTTCACGGCGTACCAGAAGGCGACGGGCATGAGGCTCGATGAGACGACGGGCCTGCTCAAGCTGAGCAGCTCCAAGTTCAAGAACCTCAAGTTGCTGTTCTTCATGATCGGCAGGACAACGTTTGAGTGGACTGCAAATGCACAGATCTGGCCGTGCGCGATGAATGCACAGCTGGGCGGCGAGGAGGGCACGATCTACCTTACCACTGCTGACAATGGGATGCCATCCAGGCAGGGCCTGGATTTCATTAATGGTTTTGTTTGGCGTGAGTGGTGTTCTCTGTTCTCTGTATCACTGAGAGTCTGACATTAATATTACCTTTTGGATGCAGTGCAATGCTTCTACACCGTCTTTGACATGATGAACCAGCAGGTCGGTGTCACCACGATGAGCTTCACAGATGTGGAGACCAACTAGAATCAAGAGTTCTCTTTCTGAGCCACAACACGGACTCCCCTTCTCCTGTTTGGACCTCTTTCTCTGTATTCTTCCTATAACCTAGCTATTGTGTGTTTGCTCGATCCGAATGCTATATCATTGTTGACTCTTAATGTTGTTGCTCAGCTAGCATATTATGGGGTGACTTGATTGAACCTTCGCCAATAGTGCATGTAGTGCTATGGGCAGAACTAAATTTTGGGAGTTCTGCCAAATTTGCCAGCAAAATGGCAGGGCAGATCATATTAATATTGCTGGGGTTGGCAGAATGGCAGAACATTTAAACCATATATGATAGTATAACCATTTTCTGGACATCTATGGTAACCTTAAGATTTAAATGATGAAATATATATGTTGCCCTTTCAAAGGTGTTGGGTAAGTTAAGCTTCTCAATGTATTACTAATATAAGATATTACCATGAATGGGGCATTACAAATAATATATTACTCAAATAGGTATGCTGGCTGGCAGAGTTCTGCCAGATTCCAGTTCTGCCATACTGACAAAACCCTTGGCAAAACGGTCAATGGTCAAACTGGCAAGTTCTGCCCACAACACTAAGTGCATGGAAGTTGTTGGCAGGCTTCGAAGGTTTCCTGAGTCATCATTTTGTAGAGATAAGGAGNAAAAAGTTTCGGGACTCAGAGCTCAGAGCCAAAGAATGCTTCATTTTCAAGTTGACCTGCCCAGTGGTGAGTCTATATCCGAGCCTGTAGAACTTGGTCTTGTCACCCCTTTTTTTCATCACCTATTTCTCATTCTTTCTTCACCCAATGAGTATTTGAATAAGGACAACTTGAAGGACGCAAATCATAGATGTGATTGTGGTGTTGGTGTTTGATGGGCAATGGGTGATAACCCTCGGGTGTCGTTTGGCGATATGCTGTGGGACTTAGTCTATATTTAATTAAAATTGACTGTCGGCTGTTAGGACTGCACTATTGCTGTGGTAATAGTGTAGAACAAGTGGTAGATGATAGAGTTAACCTGACTAGCTTGGTAGTTTAGAGGGGTTCACTCTTAAGTGTATTAGTTATAGTGATGATAGTTAATTGAATTAAACTGAGGTTCTAGGAGTGCTACCTTGCCCTCCTTTTATACTGTACAGAGGTGACTGTCACCTGTTCTGCTGCGCAGTGTGACTTTACTACTTATGGCTATCTAGACTGTGGTTACTGTGCATTGTTGCACCTTGGTTGCTGTGCACAACTGCACTTTGTCCTTATGACTTGTGGGCCTCTTCCTAGTGGTCATCCCTTGCTGCGCACGACTGTGCTTTACTGCTGTGGCTGCTGCACACTATAGGTCTCTTCCTGCTTTGGTCAACCTTCCTTATGTCCTAGTCATCCTGCTTCCTTCTGTACTTCTATTTCCTTTTTAGGGAATAATGCTTTGCTAGAACCTTCCTGTCTGTTCACAGCTATTCCCTCTATGTCTGCATATGGCTTCCTGCAGAGTGCCTGTGGGTTCCACCTTGTTTGAATGTGTTTCCCTTCTGATAATGGCAATGTGGCCAAGCGCCATGATTGTCGTTTCCATGTTTGGTTTGTGGCTTGATAGCCGCGTTGGTTCTAGTCCTAATTGGGTTGGAACTGATTGAGTGACATTAAAGTTCCAACAATCATTAGGTAGATCCAATGATGGCTTCTGTAGATCCGGGGATAGCTTCTGTCGATCCGGGGATGGCTTCCGTACCAATCATATATGGCATATAGTTGGGTTGTGTGGATATTCGTCTGTAATCCACAAATGGTCCTCTAGGCCTTGTGCTTCTGTGGCTGGCCCATAGTGTGATGGCAAGGTTGTCTATTTCCTGCATGACCTTCCCATTGCTGGTTGTATATCCTTCTCCTCCATATTGTGTGAAGGCTATCATTGTTCAGGTGCGAATGCTTGTGTTATGAATCCTGACCATCTCGTGACTGTTAACCCTGTAGGGTATGTAGACTTCTACATAGTGCTGGGTGCATTGTTGTTCTGTGTGTTGTATTGTTGAGTGTCATCCTTATGGATATGAAGATGAGGTAGTCCTTCACATCATAGATGAATGTCTTGATTGAGTGTTCATAGGCTATTAGATGTGGTTTGTTTGGTACTCTGAATACCTTGTGTTCCATCTTCATTTCCATGTTGGTGAATACTGCTACTGCTGATGTTTCTGCTATCAGTAGTCAGTACACGTCCCATCCCATATTGTATATGTGCTTGCATTGGTCACACAGTATGTCTTTGTGGATCATAGGGACTATGTGCTGTTGCTCCCTTTCATGTCTCCACACGATCTCTTGTGGATTGTAATCGCTGTCGAACTGTCTCTCAGTCATTTCCATTATTGGTTTCTTTGTTACTATGTGCTTGCTTTCTTAAAGCAATAATTCCTTTCTGACATAGTGAGGGGTTGGTATCAGGTGACAAGCAATCACTTTCAGGTGGCATGGGAATATGGTGTTCATTTGACTGGTGAGAGCTCAGTTTCGGCCATTTGCTCAAATATTTTATTTCTACATCATATGAGCATACAATTGGTCCAAAACTTATACAGTTGTAGCTGAGAACTAGAGAAATCCGTACGTATTTTTTATTTTGTAGTAGCACAAGTTTTAGGTATTTTATTCACTGATTACATTTCACTGTTCATATGACTGGTGAATTACTGTACATTAAATATTAGAAAAAAACTTTTACCTTTATTAAGTTGCTTATTTTGATTATATTTATCAGCCTCTAATTATGTTTATGTAAGGAATTTCTTCCCAATTGGGAATAAACCTCTATTTTCTGCTTGATAATTATTTTAATAAAGCACCTGAGATCATGTAAACTTGAAACTGGAGAGTCATCTCTAGATTTTTTGAAAGGCTATCTAGATATATTATAATACTACCAGGTTTTGCCACTCGCATTTTGAGGCTGAGTTCTGCCAAAACAGCTATAGCCGTGGTAAAACTATAGGGTGGTAAAACTACCAAGTTCTGCCAACAACACTATCACCAAGGCGAACCCGCGAAACTCGCAGATTTACTATCGTTGTCATCACATAAAAACCAATATTAAGTATGTAAGAAACACCATTTTTTTTTTCTATTTTATATATTTGACTCGTTGTGTTTGCCTTTCGTCGGCAGAGGGTCGGGTTTCCGAGGTCCAACTGACAGACAGGAGCCCCTCCATCCTGCGCCCTGCCGCCCTCCCTTGCTCGACGCGGTGTATGCTACAAATGAACATAAGATGATGCAGGATGATATAAAACGTGGTTGAAATCGCGTAAGTGATGAAATGGCTTGGATCGAGTCGAGTGAGGAGTACGTGAAGTAGGATGAATGAGTAATGAAGCGGAAAGAGGTAAGGGGAAGCAAAACAATGAAGTAGAAGAAAGAAAGGGGGGGGAAGAGGAAAGGGTGGAATACAAAATATGCAAGAGCCGAGCCGAGCCGAGCTGGCTCAGTTAATTGTACCAATCCACATTCCAAAATATCCCTTAAGCTCGACTCCCTACGCAACATACCGGAACGTATCGCGCGTCTCCTCCACACGCTCAATGTACTCCTTCTCGAGCAGCGTGTCGATCGCTTTCTTAATGTCTGGGATCTTCGGCGTGAACCGCGCCGAGATCTGTGAGATTACCTCCTGGATCAACGCCTGGTTCTTCATAGTCTTGCGTGCCTTCATGATCCTGTTTGGCGTGTCAAAGTAAGTCAAGGATGAGGCCTTGTCAAAAGAAAAAAAAAAGGAAGGGAAAAAAGACATACCGCACGATCGTCGCTTGAATAACGTACTTGCGGTCCTCATCAACATTCTTCAACACCTCGGTCGACTCGGCCTTCGCTTCGGCCTTGATCGGCTGGTTCAGGTTGACTTTAATCTTCTTCGACTTGTACGCTAAAAAACAAATTCATAATTAAACTCTCATTCCAATGTCAGTCATACTGGAAGGAAAAAGACTTACAAGGGTTGAGGTCATACGGCTCACCCTCCCCGTCATGAAGTAGCACACGCGCCTTAACTAGGATGCTGAGCACTTGCTTCAGGATATCTTCACTAATGCCCGTGTACTGCACAAGCTCGGCCAAGTTCAGCGTATCATAGTCATTGTATTGCACCAGCACTGCCATTTGATACGCGCTCGTCATGAAGATATACTTTTGGCTCGCATAGTTCGTCCTCAGCTCGTTTTTGCAGTAGTTCCACATCCATGTCAGCTTACGTCCTGAGTGCTTCTGCTGGTAGTACTGCTGGAAACGGCTGTACGTCGGCAAAATCTCCTTCGGGATAACGAAGTTCACATTTGGCGGCGTCAAGGGCCAGAAGTTCGTTCCGAGTACCATTATAGTGAAGGTGAGGTCACTGTCTTCCGGATGTGAGACTGCCATCTTCTCCTTGAATTGATCAGTAAGATCTTTGCTCAAGCTCATATCTGCAAGAGAATTAGAACATCAACATTGATATTTGATGTAGCAGTAATATAAGCCCACCAGTGAACATGCGCTGCAGTTTGTTCGTGTACTCGAAACCACACGCCTCCTTCAGCTTCGAGATCATGCTAGCCTCCGCCTCGTCAGATGCCGAGACACCATGAATGAGACGCTTCGATAGTTTATTTGAGTAGAATGATTGGAAGACGTCCTTATCTTCGATGTACTTGAAAAGGACCATCTACAAAAACGATTGCCGAGTTAGCGCGCGTACATCCGAACGCACATGCCGAACTACATACCACTTGGTTCAGTGCACCTTCGAGATCTCCCTCTTCGGCTACCTTGTTGTTCTTCCGCAGCAAAGCATCCGCATGTTTCGCGATTAATTCAGGACTCTTACTCGAAGAGCTTCCTGTTGCCGCATTCCGGTTCACAAACTCTCGACACGCCTTGTCTAAGCTAGCCACGAAACCTGCCTCGCCGCGGAAGCTACGGTCGACTGTCTCTGAATTCTTCGTGTGTACCTCAAGCAACGCATCGACATAGGCCTTTTGGTCAATACTCTCATCTGCCGCACCGTCACCTCCGCTGGCGAGTTTTTCCACTGCATTTAAACCAGCCTTCTTGACATGCTCCTCGAATTTCTTCCGTAATGGTTCAAGTCCTTCTGAGATACGAGAGAGAAGCGCATACATGCGCTGCAAGTCCTCGTCCTTATCAAAGTCGAGCAGCTTTTGGAACTCCTCCCACATTGTCGTAGAGTGCTTGCGGATGAGAACCTGCTCACACTTGCTGATAAGAGTCTTGCGGGTGACCGTGTTCAGATAACGATCTACGCGGTCCTCTTCCTCTTTCAATCGCTCTTCAGCCTTCTTAAGGTAATCTGAAACACTATTCTCGGCCAGGAAAGCTTCAGATTCTTTCGTGTAGTAGACCTCTGTTGCAGTGATGAAGGGAGTTTCGAAATGGTCCTTGTAGACATCAAGAGATTGTTTGTTCGAGTCAGATTCATCCAATCCTAGAGATACGAAAGAGTCGACAACTTTCTTGACCAGGGTCTGATCAATGTTCTCGCCATTTCGCTGCTTCTCGATCAGTCTCAGAACAGCACCAGCTAGCTTCTGATTCTTGTTGTGAACATGGTTGAAAAAGTTCTGTTTCCATTGTACTAACGAAAGCTGTAAAAAANTATCATTAAAAAANTATATATGTGGTGCAGAGACTGTCCACACGCACCGTGTACACCGTGTAGACGCCTTTCCTTCCCTCGTCCTTCTCCCGCTTCACCCAGTGTCGATTCAGATACGTGAAGAGACGGTTGATATAGTTAGCACCAGTTGTGTACCTGTCCCATTCCTTTGCGTAATATTGTAACAGGTCTTCGTCGACAAGATTTTCGGCACCCTGCAACATAGTCGCGTGAGTACCCTATCAGCGCGTGAGGCACGATCAACTGAGAACTCACATCGCGGACAGTTTTCAGATGTTGAACGAGGTACTTGGTAAGCTTGTTGTAGAGATCTGAGCCCATCAAGTTCGCCCCGGCTGAAGAGGGGTTGAACGCGCAGAGGTCAACAACGAATCGTGGCGCGTGGCGCTCCAAGACACAGGAGAACAAGAACACATACTTCGAGCAGCTAAACCTCCAGATTCTGCATTCCCGTGCATGCGTGACGACGTGCAATAATTGTACGACACGGTGTACAAACTCATGTACTTTGAATAGGATACGCCGGTCTGGAGCTTGGTCATAATGTGGTCTACGCCCTCTTCGAGGAAGCGCCAGGTCGTCTCCAGGTCAGAGTTGGGGGGAGGCATTGATGCCGCCAAGCTGGACGTCGTCGATGAGGACGCGGGAGGCATTTTATCGGCGAGAAGGTGGTGGGTAGAGGTCAAGCTGTAGGCGCGCGTCGTGGGTCAGGCATGATGGATAAAAGTGAAAGATTATGTAAGCCCAGGCTTGGGTGGGCCTTGTAAGACTGTAGTCGATGTCGACCACCACTTTTCTCAACAGTACGTTTGCTTCATTGTTTTCTGCTTTGTACTTTCAGACCACTTACACAAAGACAAGTGAGGGCCCGTTTCGCTTCGTCCTCGTTGCCGTTTTCTAGTTTTACGAGGAGTTATGCGACGAGGAGGCCCGTGAAACCGCCTGTGAAAATCGTCGACCCGCTCACCAGCAGTTCGAACGCAAGTATCCAACAACTGTCTGATGGTGTTACGTTTATCTATCGCCCACCTCCTTCCGCTCCCTCCCCATTCTCGACGACGGTCCGACCTGCATCGCCGCTTCTCCGTCCCAGCTCATCGTCATCGTCCTCAGTCGCATCCGCAGATATCCCCGTTCCTCCGCGCGTGAAAAAGGAACGCATCTTCCCATCCAACCACGTCCTCAGCGAGGCTGACTTCGTCGCCATGCGTGAGCTGCGTGCATCTGACCCTGTCTACTACACACGCACGCGCCTCGCCAAGGAGTTCAAGTGCTCACCCTTCCTCGTCGGACAAAAGGTTCCACTCGACAAGACGAGCAAGACTGCTGCACTGGAAAAGATTTATAATGAACATGCGCAAATCAGAGAAAAGTGGGGAGAGCAGAAGTCCATGGCTGTGGCGATTAGGAAAAAGAGGAGGGAATTCTGGTAGTTTTCCAGGTTTTATGTGCGTGGAAACTCAGTCTCTAAGCTATGAATGTAAAATTGACCACATTTTTAGCTTGCGTTCGACTTTATTTCGTAATAATGTTTTCTGCGTTTATTCAAAGTCAGTAAGAATGATGTTTAGCATGACATCGAGAGATGTTTCCTGTGTTGATGTAAGTATGGATTTTATCTTCCATGTATGAGTGTGACAGTGCGACTTACCTTTGAAGCGTTTTAATTGGCTCGTGATCGTTTATTAAGATTTACTCAAGTTCTTTGAATCATTCCTGTCTCTCGCTTCGGAGCTCGAGTCTGAATTCTAGCGTGCTGAAAAAATTCGGTCTTGATCGAGATTCCAGGTTTTGAAACTTCAAGGGTAATCTCAGTTACTGGTAACTCTAGCTCTTGAGGCAATACATCTAACCCTTTTGCTATTACTTGTTAATTGGTTTTTGGGTATCGACTTCGACAGAATCTGTATTTATATCAAGGCAGTACATTTGATCCATCGGCACTGGCTAATGTTGTCGTATTCCTTCGATGTACACCGCGAAAATCTCGAACTAGGAGTTTCGCTGCGGTTGTATCTACGGATTGCCTAGTTTATATCCTGCCAGCTGGACAAAATTGATGACCCCTAAAGAATTACATCCTCCTTGGAGTTCTCCTTTCATTGACCTCTAGAACTCTTGAACTAAACCCCCTTGCGTCAACACTCCATGCAGATCAGAAATTTCCGGTGTGCTCTCGAGTGCATCTTTGGGATGCAAATACAATAGCAATGCTATTAGCATGGGCTGTCGTCTGAATAAAGCAGGAAAATCCTCTGCGTTCAATTAAATTAACAAAACACATGATTGCGTTCCGAATGCCAGACTCCCATTATCAATAAATGTGCGTATAAAGTGGCGCCTACATACACGCGCAGTAGAGCAGTGAGGCAGAAATCCATCTCAAAAGATGTCCTTTTCATTAATACTAGTGGTGTCGCAGTTTTCCCATAAATAAACGTGGCTACATATATATGCTAATTGCAATGGCTTCACTGCCTCGGAGGAGCGCAAGTTTTCCGCAAAGCATGGGACAATGATAATGATCAAGTCACTACACCGCAATGTATATTTATGTATAAGAACGTATCCCAAACATTTCGCGCCCAGAACGGAGCAGTGAGACAGAGCGAAAGTATGAACACATTTGATGTCAAAGTCGCTCTGGACCTTATCGTAACAATTATTCCATGCGAGTACAGTTCGTGCCGACAAATGCTGTATAGTAACGTGAGTCTCGACAGCACTCTTGTCAACCAGATAAAGATGACCACCCACCTGAGTTTACGTTCTCGCAGCATGCAAGACTATTGTCGCAGAGATAGGTGTCTCTGTGTAAGAGTAGTTCAATATCCCAGCTTTATTGAATATATCGCAAGGTATAATGAGCGAATGTCAGTTGAAGCCATCTTAATGATTTGATGATAAACGGACCATTCGAAACCCATTTGTGGAGAACCATTACGCGGATTCTATGTATTTGTTGGCATTTTATGTGAGGACAGTCAATAATCTATAGGATATGCTAGAAGCTCACGACGATGGAAGCGCAACAGTATAGCGTCGTACCACTCGCGCAGTCAGGGTCATCTCTTAAATGGCGGCGCGATACGGCAGAGGTGGATAGTGCCAGCGAGATAGCAAAGAGTATCGCAGCAGGGGTGAGGAACATTTCTGAAAATGTGTTGTAGCCAGGCTGCGAAGGAAATGAGATACATTCCTGGAGATATTTAACGGTGACAACACAATATTTGAGATTTGAGACGCGAATGGCGGCGGAAGTGATTCTTGATCTCGATCGCGCAAGTAGTCATAATGGCCTAAGATCGAGGACTGCGAATGCGAAACATGTTTCGCTTACATTAACAAATCCAGTTGTACCATCCTCTGAGGATATGGCCTGACAGTGATCCTGTGGATAGTTAAGAATACGTGAGGGATTGGAAACTCAAGCAAGCTACAATGAGGAAACTGAGAGTTCCAATTGCATGTTTCTACCTCAAACCTTCATCAGAGTTGCCTCCATTTCAAAAAANGCAGGCGCATGGATTCTGAATTGACACTGACAGCTGAGATAATGTACTTTCAAACCGCTCACATTGACGGTCAGGCAGCAGCTTAGGATGGTGTTCTCACCACACTGAGGCGTGATGCTGTCGCCCGAGGTGGCAGACGCAAACGATGCCAGGGACATGGCAAAGATTATTGTATCAGAGACAATGTGCATCTCTGAAGATGTGCTTGTAGGTTCAGCTGCGATGAGGATAACCTAGTTCACAGTATACTTAGAGACATTTTGAAAGATAGCACAATTCCTCTGTGATGTTCCGAGTCAGTGTTACACAGTCTGCAAGATGCGAACGGTGGAAGAAGTGATTCAAGAATTCGATCGAACATGCAGCTTGTTGTCAACTATTTCAAATGGCTGATACGACAGACCGTCATGATCGATGTCTACCATGATAAGTCTTTCGCTCGCAATTCCGATCTAAGGCGTGCTTTGCATTTCAAACGCCTCAACCAGACTGGTATTCCAAGAGATTGAGCGTGATTACTGTCAGCAGCCACCGTCCAAAGGGGGATCGTAGTAGAGACGAAGAGTAATTCTAGTAACACTGGAGAATCGGGGTGTAGGCCAATGATGAAATGATGAACCTAAATCACAGTGCTCTAGTATGCTCATAGTACAGTTTCCATGATATGAATGGCAGCGTAATCGATATGCAAATTCGGCCATGCAGGTGATTAAACTCGATTAGCTTTTTATATTCTCAAATGTTTTGAAAGCTGCACCCGCAGTAACTTCCTGATAGTGGTCACAGTGTACACCTATGGATTCGCAAAGCAAACACGATTTTAGCGTGAGGATGCGCGGAAGTACCTAAACAGCCTGTCTAGATAACACCGAGAGATATCATGTTCTTCTTCAAATTGAAGCTTGAAGTTTATTTAATTAGGATCAAACTTGAATCTGCTTGCAAGAGCTGTAGCGTGTCAATCACGTGTCGCAGACGCGCTGTCACTCGGAGACTTCCGAGAGACAATCTCTACTCAGCTCAGACAGACAGATAGTAAAGGTGGTTCGAGGTGGTTTTTGGAATATCTCGACCATAAGTTTCTCTTGCTTTCTCAGCAAAATTGTAATTGTCCACCCTTCGACTTGCTGATGGCATTAGCTTCATAGTGTTTATTGCATGTACAAAGCATTTTACACTAATGGTACTCCGCCTTAAACGTGAAGCGGAGAAACGTGGCATAAGGAAGCATAGATGCACCTCAAAGCTGATTCAAGATACGGGGAGAATACAGTTCGTGCCGACAGCAGCTGAGAGCGCAAGTTCTGTTAGGAGCTTTCTCGATGACCTAGGAGAAACGGGACCTACCAGCTACATCGTCGCAGCAAGCGAGCACCTGATCGGCGCCGCAGGTGGTTGTACTGATTTCAACACTATGCAAGTAGAAAAAAATAAGCATGGGTATATCTTGGTCGCGATGATGCTAGACAGACCACCCGGTGCCGGAAAGATCGGTAATTTGAGTGCAGCAGGACAGAACGCCGTTTACGCAGTCTGGAATGGTGTCTTGAGGATTGGCAGAGGCGAACGACGCCAAGGAGATAGCAAGAAAGACTGTGGTAGAGACGAAGTGCATTTTTGAAGATTAATTCTTTTTTAGCAATATAGCAGAATGGTTCAGCTGTGAAGGGTGCTCTAAGAGATTGTTTTGCAAGGAGGTTTTATAGCACGTAAGCGGAATAAGAACAGCAACCGAAAACGATTTGCGATGTTCCAACTGTAAGATAGAGTTGACAGGTGGCTCACCCGCTTGCCATCTTGGCTGACGTATACCGAGTAGAATACGCTCCAATGACCGTCAATCAGTCAATATTGATGCCTTCCGAGTATGTTGTCGTTGTCGAACATTACTGGTGCTGTCTTTTCGGAAAGCAGATAGACGAAAAANGATTGAAACTCAGAATCTGACATGGAAAGAGGACGTGCGAGCTTTAGACCGATGATGATGGAGCGAACAGTGCGAAGGCGAATTTCAAAGAGAAATTTAAAAAAANGCAAGTCTTTATGAAGCACAAGGACGTGTAATAACTTAAATATACTCATGGTAAAATCTGAGACAACTGAAGTTTGTCTGTCACTGGTCACAGCGTGATTAATGATGTAATCAACAACTGTCAGCAATGCCTCCGCCGCTGCTATGCCACGGCTTGACGCAGCATTTCGGTGTAAGGAGAAAAGTAAAATATACCTCTGTATTGGTCTCCTGTCAAGAACGTCTTCTATCTCCTTTGGTCCCAATGGCCGCAGCCCAAGCAACAGCAGATCCAGAGGCGGCAGCGAACAACAGCAACGTTGCGCCGTCGCCGCATCGGAGGCAAACAGAAACAGACTCGCTCACTGGCACCTTGTCGGAATCTAGTTCGAGGTACGGTGACATTGACATCGACGAAAGGCCCTCTCTGCTCGACAAGAACGGCATCTCGCGCATATTCATCGACGCCGTGCGCTACAGCGAAGCCATCGCCAGTGACGACCGTAGCGAAGAATCGTCCGAGCACAGCACCGCCTGGACACGTTCAAGCCGGACGAGCGACGCGGGCTCGAACGTGGACCCAGTGCGTCGCTTCGCCGACCTCGTCGGCCGCGATTTGAGCCATCCAGATCTCGCCGCCTCGGAGCGCTTTGCAAAAATCACAGTCAACTCGTCTCTCAATGAAGATACTGTCTTGGGTTCGCCTGAGAAGCATGAACAACTAGAGCTGGACGAGGCAGAGCTACCACCGGCAAAGGTGGTCGAGCGAACAGGACGTCTGGCAGAGCTTCGCAGCGACGAGGCAGAGGCAGCGCGACCGCTCTCGGCACGCTCCTCTAGTGTTTCTCAGCTTACCTCGGACGAGATCGTCAGATTGCTTGTGGAGGAGTTCGGCCCGCTGACTACCTCAGACGATGACAAGGAAGAGCTTGTCTTTGAAGTTGACGGCGCGTACTTCCAAGAGATTGTGCGTGCTTTACATGCTTTCCCAGAATGAAAATGTTTATTCTATTGTTTTGCATCCATAGGCTATCCTCGGCATGGTCCACCTCACGACCCATCGTCTTTCTTTTCACGCATCTCTGCTCTCTACACGCCCAGACTTGCTCCCCGGCAAGCAGATCATTAGGACCGGTCCCGCGACCATCCATTACCTTGGTCTCCGTAGAAAGCGCCGCCTATGGCTTGAGCTGTCGCACGATATGTTTACGACTTTCCCCTCTGGCAATGAAGAGGACCGCATAAGGCCAATAAGATCCGTCCTTCGTGGGTCATTTTCTCTCGCTATATGCACTAAATATTTTACGTACATTAGTATCATCTATAAAGCAAATCCTTCCTGAGGACCCGGATAATAAGAAAATAATTAGAATAATCTCTGCATCTCATGATACAGAGGACAAATATGTGGAATTCGACACCGAGGAGTCCGCGAGAGATTGGAGACGAGAGTTGCAAGGTTAGGTCATCAGATTTTGTCTGTTTTCCTTACTAAATTCATTTAATTGTAGGCGCTATGTATTTATATCGTCATCGCCGTGCTGCCTACTTGAATAGTCAGTCGGAAGATGAGTCGAACGGTGTCCGGAGTGCGTTTCATATTTTATTTTATTTTTAGACACTTTGCTGAAACGCAATATTTGCAGTCAGCATCCCACTGAGTCGCATAAAATCGCATTCCACCCGCAAATTCATGAAGTTCGCTTATATGCTCTCTATTGAGCTGGGTTCTGCGAAAGCATACTCAGGACCGCGGGGCTCGTCTGATAATACAAGTAACGAAGATGAAGGCAGCGAAAGTAGTCCACGGACGTCTGAGGACGAGGAGATGGATATTGATGGGCGCACACTCGTCATCGCCGCTACGCAACGGCTCCACGCATGGGAAGATTTCGGAGAGCGGGTCGAGAAGGCAAAGGAGCGAGAGCGAAAGGCGAGCACGCGCGTGTCTCCGAAGGTCATCGTTGATTTCGGCGTCCTGAGCTTCGTAGAACAACGTAGGGAGTCACGCAAGGTAGAAGACGATAAGGAGGAGGCTATCCGCAACGCCTTATCTCTGGGTTCGGAGGGCGAAAAGGTTTGGTGTAGGTGCTCACTCCTTTCTAATTATGTCAAAACAATTAACATAGCGTCTTAGATGCGAGGTCTCGCATAGCCGGTAGCATCGCATCTTCAGGCTACTTCGCCATTACGAGTCGCTATATTGGGTTTTGGACAAAATGCTTTTCTGTCTCAGACGCGAAGTACCGATATCCGATCAGCAAGGTCGCCGGCGCCCGTACAGCATACCGGTATAGACCGCGCACGTTCGGGATGGTTCTTGACCTCAGGGAACATCCGTCTCAGCATTTTGATTTTTCCTCGCAGGAGTTGCGTGATGAAGTTATACGTCGCATCGCTGCAGCGGTGGAAAACTACATGCTGCATGCGCC
>SGPK01000414.1:0-22753 GCA_004802695.1 Phellinidium pouzarii
CGCCAGTTGCGTTGTCGTTGTTGTCGTCATCTTCATCATTGGCCAAGAGAGGGATATTCACAGCTGCACCAACACCAGTACCAATTGCGCTTCCGTTGTCATCATCGTTGTCGTCGTCGTCGGCCAAGAGAGGGACGCTCACAGCTGCGCCAACGCCAGTACCAGAAGCGCTTCCGTCGTCATTGTCGTTGTCATTGTCATTGTCGGCCAAACGAGGGACGCTCACAGCCGCGCCAACACCAGTTGCGTCTCCGTCGTCGGTGTTTGCGTTCGTGTTTGCGTTTCCGTTTCGTGATAATCCAAGGAGTCGATGAAGGAAAGTCGAAAGATCGTCATTTGGGTCACCGGAACCTATGTCCCCGAGGTTGTTTGTACTAGTACCATTTGTACCAGCGTATGAGCCATCCAATCCAAGAAGTGCTAAGAGTCGGCGGAGGGCGTCCTCCCTGTTGGGAAATCTCGAGACCGTGTTCGCATTGTTAGCGCCGTCCACATCGCCGACTCGGTTGTAACCACTTCTGCCCGAGGCTGCAAGTCCTGCGAGAGGTAGACCGCTGCCCTCATCGACGGAGCCTGTTACCGACGGGCACTCGGATCCGTCGGACGAGTCTTGCGCGGGTGCCACATGTAGCGAGCTGACAGAATTATTGAATGTGGGGTTCGCGCCGACCGGAATGTTCGATGCGAGCGCGGTGCAGTTACCACCGGCAAGCTCATAGCCGACCGTGCAGTCGAAGTTGCACAATGAATCCCGGGTGCATGCTGGGATCGCGAACTCGGGATAGTAGCACCAGGCGCTGTGAGGAGCGTCCTCAAAGATGCCATTCTGGGTCTGGTGTCAAATTGTAGCCCGTATTATAGGCAAGTAGTGTCACTCACAAATATTTCAGGGAGCGTGCTCTGGTAGAAGCATCTTCCTCCAGCATCCGAGTTCAAAGATGCGTCCGTGATGTTGCGGCCACGCAGGAATGCTGTGATGAGATCGTTATCAAGGTAGGCTGCACGGTCGATGGAAGATGCATGACGACGCAGGTGTGGAACTACACGTGCGGACGCAGGGAGCGAAAGCGTGAGAGTAGACAGAGAAAGAAAGAGCGTGGAGGTCGACGACAGACGCATGGCTGAGTCGAGGAGTAAGGAACGACTGGGATAGTGGATGTGGAAGTGGGGGCAGGGGGGTGCGGATGTTGACAATGATGCCAGTCGGCCCTCCTTTAACCTATTAGCAACTGCCAGCCATCTTCACTTGTCCAGCCTCTTCGTTGTCCAGCCTCTCAATGATTTCTGGGCATCCGAAGGCGTTAGCCCATGCCAATTGCGCCAGCTCTTGCTCCTGGCCGTGCCAGCTTTGTCCCGCCGCAATCTAGTCGTGCCAGCCTCCAAATCGTCCATCTGCAGGTTGTTCATAGAGTCTAATCCAGCCTTTCACGTCTGAGTTGTTACGTTTCCGAGACATCAGCCTTAGTAGAGTATTTTCCAGTCAGCCTCTGAGATACGACTAGCCCTTGAGGTTGAGAACATGAAGCATGCTTGAACTTCAGTAGCGGCGATCTGTCGATCATTTACTATCATTCATTTTTTTTTTCTCGCAGCGCGAGCCTTAGCCCATTTTCAAATTTACCAGCTTTTCAGATGAATTCTTCATTGGCCCTTGAGAAAACAGCAGTATCAGACTAGCCATACTGTTTTATTTGGAAGTTAGACTTTGTATAACTGCACGAACATAGAACAAGCTTGCTGTCTGCGATGGCCCGGGACCATATAGTCAATTGCCTGCTGGACAAATGGTACTCATAGAAGTCGGCGCAATATGTAGCATGAATCTTAGGCTTTTTTCGATAGAACCCAGTCTCTATTGGACCCCATGCGATACTTCCTCTCATAAAAGGCTGTGTACTGTCGTCAGCGAGTATGCGCCGAACTTTAAGACATGCAAATCTTCCCTAACGCTTCTGATACCTGCCTGTTTTCTGAAATAAATTCGGCGAGTTCTATATTTGTTGAGCCAAAAGATTGTCGAGCTAGGCGCCGAGTCTCCTCCACAGATCCGCCCAGAAATAAGAGAATGTTTTGAATGGAGNAAAAAAAGAACTGCGCGATGTAAGTAAGATATTCGACTCCGAGTCGGACTTCAAGTTAGAAAAGCAAGAGTATGTGACCGACACCGGTGGCTCGACAAGTGTGGGCTACTATACTTGCATGCAGTTAACGTTGTGCTTTTGATCGGCGTAAGGTCGGTCACTCAGGCTTGCAGTTTTGTGAAATCATGATTTCAGAATAAACACAAGACTTGAGGTATGTCCAAACCTCGGATAATTCTTTCGAGCATGGCATCAAAAACCTATTTACATGCCCTTCGCTCGCAAGTACCTATAGATCTAGCTTCCCGGGAGAAAAAATATGTGCGCAGTATAGATTCTAAAGTAGGAGTCTATTTCGATAGTCCTTTGGTAAAGTCAACTGTGCGAGAGCACAAAGCGACAAGAAAGTGCACAACTCGCTATAGACTGCTATTCAATTATTCATGATAAATTGATAATATTAATGGTTCCGATTCATTATGCTCTATTGCTGCCCTCCTGCGAGCACATTGAAGTCGACGACAGCCTCAGCCACGTTACGCCGATCAGATTAGCCTCGGGCGAGTCTCGGCAAGGCAAGCTCTCAACGCGCCGCCACGTCGATACGCGACCACCACCACACGTCCCGGGCCACCATTTTGATTTTGTTCTCATTGTGCATGTCTTTCTTCATCACTCGTGGCTCATTCCTGACAATCTTCGACTTCTGCTCTTCCAAGTCTCATGCATTCTTTTTGTCTGCCAGTGGTCCTGTGACAGACTCGAAGCGAGTGACCTCTGGTGGCAAGTTTTCGCAACGTGGCTTGAGAGGAAATATATATCTATATAAGCCACGGGTGACGAGGGGTCCGGGTGTCCTCGCTTACTGCTATCTCAGAAGCTAGAACGCCATGGTCAACTTTACAATTCTCGCTGGGGGATACACGTCCTTCGTAGCATCATATATCTTCAACTCGGACACGAGTGTCCTCAGCCTTATCGGTCTATCGACGACTGGCGCGAACCCGTCGTGGATCTCGCTTCATCCGACGAATAAAAGCATTCTCTAGTCAGTTGATTCATTGGGGGTGAAGAATGAATGTTGACGGAATTTGTTTAGTGCCACCAATGAGGACGAGCCTGGGGCACTTCAAGCGTTTACCATCAACGAGACTGCGCTCTTGAGCGATGCCATCTCGACAGTTCCATCCGGTGGTGACGCTCCAGCGTTCACCGTTCCTCTAAGCACCGGTCAGGTTGCGATTATAAACGTATGTCTTTGTACGCAATACCTTTCGTTTTGCTTTAGATATTCATTTTGTTTTATCTCCCCTGAAAGTACAACACTGGCAATGGCATGGTCATACCCACGACGTTCGATCCATTGCATTTCGACACATCAAGTGCAACCAAGTTGATCACCTTCCCAGCAGCGGTATCGCACCCGCATATGGCCCTTGAGAACGGAAAGGAGGTGCTCGTCCCTGATTTGGTATGTTCATTCACTTGGCTTGTCGTTCATTCGCTAAGTGAGCGGGATTTAGGGAGCGGACAAGATCTGGCGTCTTGTGCAAACTGCCCCAGACACACCAGGTTCCTGGGACATACAGGGCTTTATCCAGCAACCAAACGGCTCCGGACCACGACACATCGCTCTCAAAGGTACGTATTATAGCATTCTATATGCTATATCAAATATGATGAATTAATGTGTCGTCTTACAGATGACTATCTGTATGTGGTGCACGAGCTGAGCAGCACGCTAACCTCGCAGCACCTCCCGGCGGCACCAAACGGAACCTCCTCTCTTACTGCGAACTTCTCTATTATCCCGCCTGACCTCCCCTCAGGCGCAGCAATGGCCGGCGCGGAGATCCTCATCCCCACCATCTCGCACACCTTCTCAGGCTCCTTCGTGTACGTCTCGAACCGCAACACCGGCGTTCAGGATGCACGCGGTGACGCGATCACGATCTTCAAGTCCTTCCCAGAGGGAAAGCTTGAGCTGCTCGATTATGTGTATACTGGTCTTGATCAGATTCGTGGGATGCAGTTCTTTGGTGAAGAGGATCGCTATCTAATTGCGAGTGGAGTGGCGGGCGATGCGGGTGTACTCGTGTATGAGCGGACTGGGAACGGGGGCAATTTGACGCTGTTGGCACAGAATACGGAAGTACCGACAAGGACCTCATTTGTATGGGTGAACTAGAGACTTCGTTTTGTGGCTGATCAGAGCTGGAGTTATGCTTCTCATGCGCATAAGTCATCGATGGAAGGGGAGAATGCTGTGTGGAAAAGACCGTCTACAGAATATAGAAAAGTAGCTGCTTTTTGACGAACACAAACTTCACTGTTTACATTTTAGTACACTCCACAAATCCTGAGTCCTGAGTATATATGAGTAAGAGATACAAGAGATCAAGTCCTATCTTCGTCTACAAATTCGCTACTCACAATTTGTGCGCTCTAAACACTGTTTACTCTTACACCCAGTGCACTTCAATGCGCAAAACGGAAATTCAGCCTGCGATTCCCTATATCCTTCGTTGTCTCAAGATAGTGCTCCTGCTCCTCCGGGGACATCGCACCCCACACACGATCCCGTTGCTTGTTGCGCCATAGATAGTATAACTTCGTGCCCGGGTACAGCACTAACAAGTTCACGCAGCTAATGGCGATGAGCGTGCGGTTTCCGCGTCTGTAGCGCGGTGCATCGTCCTTGCGGTATATGTTCGCAGAAATGACGGAGCTGGCTTGCACGAACATGTTGTACAGCGAGGCGTTTACTGTGCGACTGGCAACCGCGCCGGAGTTACGTGAGCACCAGCCGACTTGGATTGGGTGTGTGTAGGGGTAAGACAGTAGTGCCGTTGCGAGGCCCTAATAGTGATTGAAAGGATAACGGGTGAGCCAGAGAGTTGACTATTTGACTATAGACATATGAGATACGAACGTAGTAGAGCCATTGGTTTGGGTTTTCGCTCAAGCAATAAATAGCTATTAGGAATGGGAGCGCCCATATGTCCTCAAGCATCGAGATATGCGCGCGGTCATTCACTGCCTCCGATAATATCGTCGCGAACATCATGGTGAAAATACCGAAAATCGTCGATGGGATTGTCAACAAGTTCGTCGTGAACGTGCCAAAGCTGTATTTATGAATTAGTGCGTGCAAATTTTTTAAAGGTACATAGGCACAAAAGGGACTGGGAGTACGTACCCGAGGGATTTAAGCGAGAGAGTGAGATATGTTCCCGGGGGTGAAGTGGGGATACCGAACATTAGACCACTATTAATTGGCGTGAGTAATGAGAAGGAAGCGACTCCTGAAAGTAAATTTGTGTACATACAGTATGTAGAGTGGCCATAAGTCATAATCACACACAGCGTTCCAAAGACGCTTAATGGAGAGGCCCTCACGATTGTGCATATCGCCTTTCGTCGGATCGTCCCGCAGCACGCGCGATACTATGATGGTCTCCTCGCGCTCTGTGAACCAGCCATTTGGGCGATACCATGTACGCGTCTGCGTCGGAGACGGCGGCATCATGAAGAAAGTCGCGAAGCCGATGGCAAGAGTTATCAGACCTCTAGAGAAGTAAATAAAGGTTTACCCGTTAATTGTATGTAGAGAAGGAATACTACGCACTCGATAAGGAAGAGCCATCTCCAACCTGCTTTACCGAGCTGGCCGCGTAAATGCAAGACCCCGTATGCGAGGAAACTGGCGACGATGCTGCATATGTTGGATGACATCCAAAATATAGCGAGCCGTATCGGGAGCTCGGTTTTCGTATAGAAATCTGCGCAAGTTATAAGAATTAAGATACAGACGTAGAAGACGAACAGACGCACACGAAAGATAGAGAATGAGGTCTGGAATGAAGCCGCCCTGGATAATTCCGAGGAGTGCACGGCAAACGAGGAAGCTCGACCTCCCTGTAAGCCAGAACTGAGCGAGAGTGACGATGGCTTGGTATTAGTAGAAGCAATTATAAGCTAGTGAATTCTGATTATACATGCGAAAATATACTCACACCACAGACACATCTGCATCGGGATCCAACGGTCAGGGCCAAGCTAAAAAATATCCAGTCAGGCCTCCGCTACAGTAATTTAAGATGCGTAGGCCTGTCCCTCACCCTTTTCGATACTAGCTGGGACGGCAGCTCCGCTAGCAAAAAGGCAATGCGGAAGATCGAGTTTCCGAGATTATAATCATTTGTTGTTAAGCCGAGATCACCCAGGAAGTTATCTGTATTAGCTTGAGACAGATTGCCACGGTCTAAGTTGAGCTACGGGAAGGTTGTTGAGACGTGACCTTTTCACGAGACTTGATAGAGAAATGGTAATGACGTACTGCTGAAAAACTGATTGATGCCCAGAGCATGACTCTCCAGTCTATCTTGCGCACAACTGCCTGCATAAGTAAAACAAGAAGAAAAGCGAGAATATGATTCCGTAGTTCCTTATTAACAGCCATTCGACCTTTCCAAAATAGACGAAATAGTACATACACGCTCTTCGCGAAACGTCCACCGTGCATCTGGATCGAACCTCTGCAGGTTCTCATATTTCTCCGTGGGCCAATAATGCTTCGCGAGCGCCGGATCGTCGAACACACTGCGACGTGTAGCGGTAGCATTGAGGTCCGCGTGCTGCAGCGAGCTACGGTGGAATAGAAGGTCGGTAAAGCGTGGTTTCTCATCAAGCTGCGGGGCGAGGTCGTCTGCAGATTCAGATTGAATTATCTTGCCACTCGTTTCAACCGGAGTCTCAAGGGGAGATTTGTCTGTTGAGGAGATACTTGAGAGAGAGGTGCGTTTATTGAGAGAAAGTGGCGCGACTGGGAGTCTTTCTAAAGGTGTAGGAGACATGGTGTAGGCCCACTCAGGCTTAAGGAAGGGAAATTGTTCCGCTGAGGAGAAAGAAGTAGACGATTACTCGCTGTCTTCATATGCTGTTTTTCTCTTTCTCTAGTCTCGCACTGTGCCTGAAACGCCATACTCTACCATACATCAGCAAGACGAGCGAAGCATATTGATAAGTGTGTGCCGAACGGCCCAATGACCCAATAAGCTACTCCGAGAGAGAATACTCTCCGAACTAGTATGCTGAGAGACTTCGTACCGCGTGAATACTTTGGATACTTGAACTTTGGAGAAGAGATAGGCAGAGCACGTTTTGTGGAAGCAGAATGGCGTCACTTGTGCAAGGAAGAAAGAGGCACGCTATTGCTTTGGGGAACGTGTTTTACGTCTTTTATTTGTGCTGTGATATGCCAATCATATGTTCTAGATATGTTGTCGAGTCGAGTTGATTCTTTACGGTCGAATTAGAAATTCACCTAGTCCGCGTACGCCCGTCCGTGCACGTGACTTGAAATAATTCCCGAGACGAAAAGATTGACCAGGTGGCAGAGTAAAGCTGGTGTGACGAGGCTCTGGGACGTGCAAGCTTGGATGATAGTGTATATTGTTTCATTTGTGGCTGAAGGCGGTGAAATGTGGGCAACTAGGAAATAACATAATGACTCATTCATAAAAAGCACGATATTGTCAATTCCAGTCACCTGAAAGAGCAATACGCTATGTTCAAATATGAAAAGAAAAGTAGTAAGGCGCGTACTGTAATAATCATAATGCCAAATTCAGTGACTGGGTAGTGTTCGATTGTATCATCATACTACGTACAATCTTGCTACAGTTTTAAAAAACATCGACAAAAAAATCTTGTAAATCACCAAGTCCTTGTCAGCTGATATAAGGATGAAGAGAGATTCACACCGCTAGAACAGGAATGAGTTGGCACAGGCAGGGAGTTATCGTCGTCTTGACACGTTGGCGATCCTATGACAATTCAGGAGTTCAGGGCGCGACGTAGACTTGACGTAGTCTCAATGCTCGAAACAGGCACAAGTTGCTTCATACGTATAATAAAGCAGAAGCGTTCCGCACGACTCACTTTAAGTTCGCATTTTCAACCGTTGGACTTGAAGCGAGAAAGTGACATCTAGTTATCACGTGCGTTAACGCGTCTACAAACGTCAACAACACGCTCTGGGTCGACGCAGCAGAGCGGAGATTAAAGATTAAATTAAACATTCTGCTTTGGATTATAATGGACTCGAACTTTCCTTTTTCAGTACATTCTTAACAGGACGTATTTGCGTCGATCAGAAATATAAAGCTAAGTATATATAGAGGTCAGAAAGGGCCGGCCGCCGCTCGTTTAGCCGATGGCGTCAGAAACTAGGAACGCGTAGAGCACGTGTTCGCTTGTGTGACAATCCCTCAGCTGACGTTTTGTGACAATGCGCACCTTGCACGGCGGGATGTTAAAATTCTCCCACCGCAACTAGCGGCACGGATTGGTCGTTTCTGTGTTGTGCGTAAACATCTCCTAAGCTTTCCAGACTCATAGAAAGTATTTTAGGTAAGACTCCCATTCTCAAAAGCTAAGACCAAAGATTGAAGGATAGCTCTAGCTGAAACAGCTGAAGCAGCTGAAACTATGCCTGCTGACTCAGAAACAACTCATACCTCACCCGATGAGGTTGTACCTACCACAGGGATTCAGCAGGAGGAGGTAGCTCCACGTCGTTCAACTCGCGTCACTTCGACCTCCAAGTCTGCAGCTGAAGAAAAGAGTGCGAAGAAAGGTGCGAAGAAAGGCAGGAAAAAAAACGACTTTGTCAAGAAAGCGTTCAGCAGCCGATGCTAACGCTGACGGAAATGTTGAACAAGATGATAATGGAGCTAAGAAAGTACGTTTTTCAAAGCGTTATTTCTGTGAATCTATTTGATCTTAAAATTAAAATATTTCCGGATCAGGCTAAAACAACACAATCGAAAAAATCGTCTGATGACTCTACTGAGAGCCTCGCACTCGGGGATACACTCCCTGACATTGTGCTGAAGAATGAGAAAGACGAAGATGTCAATGTGAAGGGCCTCGAGGATGATAGCGCAGGTGTCGTGCTGTTCCTCGTCGCGAAGGCTGATACACGTATGTATTCCACCACATGAGCGCTTTTCAGCTCCACTTCTCCCTTTTACCTTATTTTCAGTATTCTTTCCAAGCCCTGTTTTTAAAACATCTTTTGTCTCTTACACTCTGACAATGTCTCTACAGCTGGCTGCACAACTCAGGCATGCGGCTTCCGAGACGTGTATCCCAACTTCGAAGCGTTGAAGTTTAAAGTCTTTTGTCTTTCAGCAGACTCTCCTTCTGCCCAGACTAAGTGGCAAACTAAAGTAAGCGCCTGCTTCGCGTCTGGGAGTTCATGCTGTGCCACGAGCATTAGTTTACTGACAGTGGCTTTTGTATCCATCTGAGTAGAATTCACTTCCCTACCCACTTCTCTCCGATCCGAAGCGCATGTTCATCGCCGCCCTGACTGGTTCGACGGCCAAGACCCCACGCTCGCATTTCATCTTCGTCAAGGGCAAGCTCGCGGAGAAAAAGATGCCAGTCAAACCTGTCGATAGGTCAGTACTAAAACATCTCTTTGCTTGTTGGCTGTTAACTGAGTGTGGTTTGCCGCCTCCACTTTACGTCTTCTGAAATGTGTTCTTAACTGCTGTATATTCTTATAAAGTCCACGCTTCGCGCTCGAGTTCATCACGGCGCTTGCCAAAAATGGTGATGCTGCTGGCGATGCTATCTCATCCGAAACTGTTGCAGTCACTGACGTGCCGACGGATGCTGACACCAAAACTGAGAATGTAGCTGAGGCTGATGTCTCAGGGGCAGCAGAGATCTAGCCGGAGCCGGGGCAGTTGCCAACTGATTCTACGCACCTTCCAATAAATTGATTAAACAAAAAAAAATGAAGACAATCAGCAAATGTTCTGAAAACGATTGTTTATTATTCGTGTTATACTGCTTTCCCTAGCTCGAGACTCGCTCCGACTGTGAATTCGTTTTATTGTCGTCCATTCCCTCTCGACACCTCTTTGGCGTGCTGTTCTTAGTACCTATCACTATCTACTATCTACTGCGCGGTCTTGGCAATGGACAATTGGACTCGCCTCTCACACTATGTCCTCCTTACATTACGACCGTATTCGTGCCGTTGCTCATTGATCTCTGCCCCAACCAAAGAGTTAATCTTATGCGCTGTCGAAAATCTGAAGCTTCTAAATATACAATTATCCAAGTTTTAAATCGGCTTGGTTGTTCTGTCTCCTTTCACCTTTTGTTTGCTTTACCTGTTTTTATTATATCTATGTGCAATACTGAAGGCGATGTATAGTACCCTTTAAACACGATACACAAATTTCGCTAAGATATGTGCATGAATTTTTATCGGGCACTCTGGGGATTCTAATCATTTGTTCTGAACGACTGCACCTATTACCTGTGACATTTCTCCTCTCCTGGCAGTAGCTCTGGTCCTAATCTTTTTACTATTCTGTATTACATTCGTCCCGGTGAGTTGTATTTATATCTTGAAAAAGAAAATGATTTCAGTAGATTTATTGTTATTCATATAGATCTAGATCTAGCCTCTTGTTAAGACTGATGGATAGGATTTATGATAACAGTTCAAAGAGGGCGTCATTAGGTTGGTTTCCGCACCCCTCTTTTTTGTCAGTCACTAACAGATCTCAAGTTCAAGGAATAATCCCTTGACGACTAAATTTCAAAGTCAATGTTCAATATAACAAAGCTGAAGTCATTGACATGAAGCTGCATTGTTCTCTGACAAATGTGCACAGCATTGGAACGTCTTAAATTTCGACGTGTAATCAGCTCAACAAACAAGACAACATTGAAGATGTAGAAGGTGATACAGTAGGCACTCGGCCCATTGTCGTGTCTATTCGCTACCACAGTATTTCTACTCATAACGTTCTCACTGTAGTCTATAACTGTGCTTGCAGATGAAATACATATAACTCCTTAATTTAAGCAACATGAACCTGAATGTTTTCTTTAGCATCCCTCAAATTTCTTGCAAAGCTATGAAAGGGAGAAAGACTGAAAGAAAGGGATTCAGAAATTAAGACTGCTACAGAGCTACAGACTTTCTCTGGCACTACGTTTCAAGGATGTCATTCCATGGCTTTGGTATTTCATAGATAAACCTCCCCAGCTTTCATCCATTCCAACGATTCAGTACCTCATCTACGTCATCTTTTTGTATGTCTCGCTCTTTTCCGTCGGACACATACTAGTACTTGAGCTCCAATAAAATTCAAAGTAGTAACTATTTTATTATTTCTAGGTCGAACAAGGTTACTAATAATTTTCGACGATAGCGGCCGAGAAAGGAAACATTTGTGTACCAATACACATCCAAAGCCACGAGTGGTCCCGAATGCTCGTGACAATCATCAAGACGAATCGAAACGTCGAGTATATTTGCTGATCGAAAATGCGAAATGGGATCCGGTCCGGTAGCTTGCTAGTTGTTTCTCTTGGATAGCACAGGAGGAGTCGGACCGTCCGAATTCTTTCGGGAGTAAAAAGAGGCAAGCTCACTGCTCAAGAGTGGATTTCACCTTTGGAACGTGTAAGAGCATTAAAACCGCGCGAAGCCTAGGCTTGAGAATCGCACTGAGTAGAAGCCATCCACTAGCGCGGGTCGTGCCCCGGGCGGAATACTGCCCGTCAAAATCTTGGACTCGGGAGCTTTATCGAGTATAAAGCAGCCGTAAAACAGGAAGCTAGCACTTCTGTAGCATTTGCATTTGGACATTCGCGAGTTTAAGTACTTCTCGCACTGTTGGTGTCAGGAAGATATGTGGCATTCATGAGATGCATAATCATCGCAATAGAGTTGTTCGATGCACCGCGTCGGCAGAAAGCCTGAGATACGCATGAGCCCAATATAAGTGCCATTGCTAACGCCAGATAGGTATTTTTAAAATCTTTATTTTCATCATACTGCTTACAATCTATTCCCCATCCCCTCCCTCTCCGCACTACTGCTTCTCTTCACCCGAAAGGCGCCTAGGTACCTATTTTTGATTTTCTCTTCCCGTCCATAGTATCAATGCTGTACTAAATGAATGTAAGAATTAGCGCTGAGTTTCTCATTCTGTTTTTGTACAAACTTACTTGGAAAGATAATTTCTCACTCAACGGCCTGCACTCCGTCGTAAGCCGATAAGAGCTTGCAAGCGCCTGCCCAATCAATGTTTCCCTCCACTAGGTCGGTCACCACAGTGATCACCTCGTCAATATTGCCAATCAATTGGCTTGTTGTGTCGCGTTCCCTACACAAGGTTGAGCATTAGTACGAGAGCCACCGTTATTAATGGGGCACATAAAAAGGCGTTTGAGACTTTGTCCAAGCTATGTGCACGAGGAAAAGTAGATAGGGTATCGTACAAAATAGGGACAAGGTCTTACCGGAGAGTCATCGTCCGATTTTGCACGGCTGTGCCATCGCATTTACGGTAGTTGTTTCATTTGTATTTCGGTTTCGAGTCGAGTAAATGCAGTGAGAAGAATCCGGGGAAGCGGGGAAACCAACGTCAGAAGCCTTTACAAATTGCATGAATGGGGGNACAGTCACGTACACGCAAAGTCAAGAGTTACGCCGAACGGCGTGCCGAGCTCGTCGTTGCGGGCGTAGCGCTTCCCAATCGATGTGTTTGAATCGTCAACGCGTGAGTAGATGCCTGCCTTGCGCAGCTTTAGAGCTGCCAGCCATAATCCAATTGCGGTGGCGGAGCATCACATCAGGGCAGAGAAAATGTCGCAGGAAATCAGGTTTTAGACGTATATCAGCCGTAAAGCACAGAAGCAAAATGAAATGACGACGGGAAGTGAAGGCGAAGGCGAAGGAAAGAGGAGAGTATTGCTTACAGACTTCCCGGACCAGCGGAACAAATTCTTCTTTCGAGCTCAAAGGAACGATGAGCACCTTCGTCGGTGCTATAATCGGTGGAAGCGAAAGAACCTAGATCGCGTGAACACCACGGTCAGTTACCAGACAAGGGGCCATCAAGTCCGGCAAATTAGAGTATGCTAAGCTAAGAACACAACCTTGAGAACATACCCCGCGTTCAACGTCCTGTTCACGGGTCCAGAAGTTGTGCTCAAGGAGGATATATAGTATACGGCCCAGACCGAATGATGGCTCGATGACGTTCGGGGTGTATTCTCGGACTGCGTGAATATCCATAATATCAGCGGACATTGTCGTATTGAAGGCGCTCATCACAAGCCACAATATGATATCATCATCACTCACTTGACTGCTTAAACACTTTTCGCTCAACAGAAACATGCTCCGAAGTCAATGTAAACTCCTTTCCTTCAACACACACAACCGTCCACCTGCGTCAAAACGAATAAGCCGATGTATTCTGTTTTTCACACGGCCGATAAGAGCATATCACTATCTCACCCTTGTCCAAGTTCACCTTGCAATCTCGCCAGCTCTTCCTCGGATAAGGCATCGACGGCCTTCTGCAACCCTGCGCAGTCGCGACCAAATGTCTTACCAATCGTCTTCTTGTTGAATTCCGGAACAAGCCTTTCCGTCACGATCGCTTCCTTCAAGGCCTGGCGCGCAACAAGCTGGTGGCCTGTCTTCGCAGAGTGCACCGACAGATCATACGCTGCACGGTCCGCGCAGCCGACACACTCTGTCCAGCCCGATGAATTATGTATTTCCGCATCCCAGCAGTCCGTAGCATAATGCGCCATCTCATTGCCCATATGCTGTCGGAAACGCAGACGCGAGGGATTCACCCCAATCTTGACTAGGAATTGCTGAATCCGCGCAAGGAAATACCCAAGTGTCTGGTTCGCAATCACACCACCGTCCACCGCCGCGCCCACAGTCATATCTCGCACTTCTGAGCGCCCGCTAGTCTGCACATCCCGGTCGAGAAGGGCCAGCCACACATCTCGCACCTCGTCGAAGCGTTCGTGCGTCTTATCCTCGGGGTCGACGTAGTGCTCGATCTCGGCCATAGTGAACTCGCGCACACGTAACAGACCTGCACGCGGCGAGATCTCGTTGCGGAAGGATTTGCCAATGTGCGCGGATGCGAATGGGATTCGGCCGTTATTAAACTCCAACAGGCGAGAGAAGTTGAGGAAATGACCCTGTGCAGTCTCAGGACGCAAATACCTGCTCGAAATGCATTACGAGATGCGGGAGTCGAAGAAGAGGAATTGAACGCACCCAGGATGCTGACCGGTGGGGCCGATACTGCTGGCAAACATCAAATTGAATTGTTGTGGCTCGCCAACCTCATTGTTTGTGTCTGGATTAGTGATTTTGTATTTGCGACACAGATCCCCGAGGTCCGGACCAGAATAGTTATCAAGCTGAATGAAGGCATAATTCAGTGTGCATATTGAGAATGTCATGACTTATTTTAGCTATGAGCCAATTTAAACATGAAAACAAGAATGATAACGGATGCATGTCGGTGGAAGACATTGGTGAAAAGCAGTTCTAGCGTCACGGAGTTCGGAAAGACATAACATTCGGAAAAATGACAAAAGACATAGGAAGTTGCTTGGATTTGTAGACCTTCCCGTATCGAGACATGTTTCTCCAGTTCTATCTGAAACTTTCGACACTCACCTGTGCAAGAATACTCTCATATTCATTCACCACCTCTTCCTCAAGTTTCACCGCTGTCGATTTAATCTTCTTCTTCCTCTTCTTCTCATCTTCCTTCACAGGTTGTGCAATCAAGCCACGCGCCTCCTTGTCGCCAGCTAGACGGGCCTCCAGCACGCCTTTGACAAGGTGGTCCGCGCGAAGAACGTCGCCCGTCTTGGTGTCCTTGACCATCCAGTCAGCAAAACGTGCTACATGACCGGAGGTCTCAAATACGGGAGCAGGAGTGATAATTGTAGTATCGAGTTCAAGCATGTGCTCTTCGATGATGAAATGGCGCCGCCATTCGGCTATGATGTTAGCCTGCAGGGCCGAACCAGGAGGACCGTAATCGTACAGTCCAGCAACACCTGCGCACGGTCAGCTTTTGAATACACATTTCACGTATAATTTCGTGCAACATACCGCCATAGATCTCGAATGCAGGTGCATAGAAGAAGCGTCTGTTGAGAAGCGCATCAAGACGCGTCTTGTTAAAAATATCCGCAGTTTTGTTCACTGTCGAGTCCGCCATCTCCCAGTGCTTTTGCTGGTTTAGTTTTGTCCGTATGTACGACAGCCGCGATCTTAAACTCCGGAACAAGGGGAGCTATTGCCGTCGGGTGTTCGTGCATACTGCCAATAGTACTAGCACAGTGTTCGTTCATATAGACAAACAAGAACTTGAAGTTAGGTTCGCTTGCATAAAAAAANCGCGTAAATTAGTGTTTGCAATCTCATCTCAGCTAAAAGAGGAGCCAGGATGAAAGGAATGTACACGACACGCGGATGACCGATCTTTATGTTTTGTATTACGTAACAAATCCGCTCCATTATTATTATAGAGTTCAGATATATATATGATATACAGGCAATATTAATCCGATTGTGCATGATCTACAATTCAGCTAAGGAAAAATAAATTATTTTATTCGAACATGCATATGGAACGAGTGACTGTCTTGAATAAGCAGCTCTAAAATTTCTTGTCAATCGATAAAGACTAGTACTGAAAGAACATGATTCAGAAATCAAGACTGCTATCCTGACTCTTTCTTTGGCAATACGATTCAAAGGGTTCTCAATCATTGGGTTTCGCATCTCATCCTAAAACCTACGGAGTTTACACCCATCTTAATGTTTTTTAATAACTCATCTGTTTCATCTTTTTGTATATGTCTTATTTATCTTTACTTTTTCTTCGAATATCGTACTAGTACTTGAGCTGCAGAAATTCAAAATGGCATCTATTTTGATACTGTTATGTGGTCAACTTACGGTCGAACAGATTTGAGTTTATACTGATCAGAATCCTTTCAAACAGAAGCGACCGATTTCTTGAAATGTTAAAAGGTGTCGAGAAAGGGAGATACATTCGTGTACGAATGGGCACACAGCGGCAGAGTTTGCGAGTACTTCATAGTGGTCCCCCTTTTTCGAGAGAATGGTCAATGGTACAAAACCCGGACACATCGAGTACCTGCTGGTCGAGGATGCGAAATGCGGTCCGGTCCGGTAGCCTGCTTGTTGTTTCTCTTGGATAGCACAGGAGCAGCCGGACCGTTCGATTTCTTTCGGGAGTAAAAAAGAGGAAAGCTCACTGCTGAAGAGTGGATATCACACTCTGGAACGTGTAGGAGCATTAAAACCGCGCGAGATCTAGGCTTGAGAATCGCACTGAGTAGAAGCCATCGACTGGCGCGGGACGTGCCCCGGCAGGGATACTGCTCGTCAAAATCTTAGACTCGGCCGCTTTGTCGAACATAAAGCGGCCGTAAAATAGGAACATTTGTACTTAAACCTCGGAAGCCTCGGAGAGTACCGCATTAGTATCTACAATAATTGTTTAACAGGTTCGCTAGGTGCACATACTACAAAGTGATACGATGCGTGAAATGAATGGTTCCTCGGGACGAAAGAAGAGAATCACGGCTGTGCTAGAGATTTTCTGGCCCTCTCAGCAAAGCCTCCGGGATTCGGTTGGGCATTTATTGCTGTACAGACAATGTTGTATAGCGTGAGCACATTTTCTGGCATTGCTGCTTGTGCAGAACTTCTTGTAACGATAACAACGCCTGTACTCGAGGCCTTTATAAAAAANGAAGAAAACCAACAGAAATGAGGAGGTGAGAGCACGGCACACTCGTGTGAGAATAAGAGAGCAACTTCGTAGTATGCGCCATCCAAAGTCCCGAGGAAGTCTACTTCTCCGCACCTTGCCAACTCATTCGTTTTGCGGATGGCGAACTAACCGCGAGGGGGTGAGAAGCGGTCTCGGGATGTCGGACCGAAGCCGGGTCGATCGCCAATGATCGTCAAAGAACAGAGGATCGGCGATCACTTGCGCATATCTGAAAGTCCATAATATTAATGCTACCTTTACTCCGACATTACAGCCTTAGGATTAAGAAGGGGGGGGAATTCGGGAGTACTGACAGAGATGGTAATGGGTTGCATGCGAAGGATCTTCCCAAAGTTTGCGTGCACCTTCTTAGCGTCCTTTGGTCGCGAAAAGAAAAAGATTCATATTGGGATCTATAATTTAACGCGTTCGACTAACCAAGATACAAAACGTGAGAAGGAGCTCAAGACGGAAAGGTAATAGTCGAAGTGAACATACATCCTCTTCGACGATCCTGGAAGTAGCAGATAGATGTCGATATCGGATTCAATTAAAAAAANTCTAAAAGATCCTCAAGTGTTGAGTCAAGTCTGACTCAACACTATGCCTAATTGAAACTATTTCTTCTCACATAGACTACGAATAACCACAGAGAACGACCAGCGCAAGGTTCCGCATCACGGTCGATGAGGATTCTATGTCCGCTTTTAACCATCTAAGTAGGATTGCCAACTACATTGTACCGCACTTGGCCGAGCCTTGAATTCTATGGGACTGTCTATAGTTTAGAGCAAAAACATTAGTGAAAAACAAATCTCAGTCGGCGGAATGACAACTAAGGCCCGTTTAGATTCATATGTTTGATTTTTGAGAGGCAGTGGCAAGTTCCATTTACCGGCTCGCCAGTGCTGCCAGAGAAAAGGAGCTATTTTCTTTATTAATCTTCTCGTATGGATGTCCTCGTATGAAGGGCCGAGAGCCAGGTCTCGAGCTTCAGGAGACGACTAGCTGCATAGGTATGCTAGTGATCCATACACGTTGTCGCTGGGGCGGTAAACACATGGTCTGCTAGTCAACAATCTGAATTAACGAAGCACATACTCTTAGTACGAAGAAGCCACAAGCTGCATTTTATGAATGTGCCGTCTCGGAGATGCCACGGGAATGCCGTTGAGCACACTTTCGGAGGCCGCTTCTTGATCTGCCCGCAATTTGCATGCCTTTCAGCGCATGTTCGAAAATCGTTTATGAAGAGTAGAAGTGAGAAATTGCTATTTACGGAGAATGACCTGAATGTTGAGCAATAAATCGTCACTTATCGGATTGTACGTGTGCTATGAAGGATCACGGACCGAGACTGATCGCAAAGCTTGATTGAAAGGTAGATTTAATTATCAAGAAGTCAAGAATTCGAACCGCATGCATTTACTTGGTAATTGGATTG
This sequence comes from Phellinidium pouzarii, assembly GCA_004802695.1. Taxonomy (NCBI): domain Eukaryota; kingdom Fungi; phylum Basidiomycota; class Agaricomycetes; order Hymenochaetales; family Hymenochaetaceae; genus Phellinidium; species Phellinidium pouzarii. The sequence goes on from SGPK01000414.1 coordinate 18,204, forward strand.
TCTTGTGGCTACTCATTGGGCAAGCCCGAGAATAAACACCAATACCGACCTCTGCGTTACACCCACAGTGCTGCTCACCTGAGTCCTTCCTAGGTTCAAGCGACGCTGCCCTGACGCACACAGACGGCGTTCCGCTCCTAAATCCAGACAAGGAGCGAATGGTGCTGTAAGGTATTTCAGTATCCGGATCTTGCAATGTACAGGAGAGAAAAGAAAGCGTAATTTTGTTTGAGTCAATCAGCCTTTGAGCGTACTTGGCGAGTATCAAATTCTCGCCCCCTATTAGAACACGTTCATGTCTCGCCCGTGCTACTTAGCTATCGATTGCAAATGCTATCTTTCAGCGCTTGCGACTCATGAGGCTCCACGAGGCGGCCGGCATGATTGCTTCAAGTGATAAATTGCGAACTGTGCCGATGACGAGAGCACAAAGACAATTCAGTAAAGGTACGTATACGTACGTTCGGAGATCTCAAACCCCCACCATGTGAAAGAGTTGCATAGAATACCGAATGCAGAATGACTTGCCAGGAGTTTCTTCGGGAGGCTGTGTGTACCGTGGCCGCGCGAAATGAGAATACGTCCACCGACACTAGAACGTGTATGCTTATTTACCAGATGCACAGCGGCCAACAATAAAGGCCCTCGAAAGCAACAATAACTGATACATTTACGGAAATCAAATCACTTACTCGTTGAAATTGATATCGGTGAATACGATTACAAGCACGCCTTCCGCACTCTTCGTAGATACTCCTGTTCCCGTTCCTGCTCCCTTTCCCTTATCACAGGCCTCTCGGGTGATTTGCATGCCTAGTCAGCTCGCTATGCTTCGTCGCCTATCAGCAGGTGCGCCGGTACGACCCAGCCTCTCCATAGAATGTCCGACAAAATGCATATCGTGCAACTCGCGCTGGGCGAATTGCTCAGGAGCAGACTTAGGAGTCAGAGAGAGCCAATGCGAGAGCTCATGGGTGTATCCTGACAGCTCAGCTGACATTCGTGGAAGCGCAACCCGGGCACGCTGCGCGAGCTTGCTGGTAAGAAGTCGAAGCACGGTCAAGGCAAGTATGAACTTGGCCGTCCTGATTTCCGAATACCGCTGCAGATTCACAAGCACGACATTAATATTACCAGCGCGAAAGGGCTGGGGTGGTGAGTATTGCGTATTGCGTATTGCGAGCGAAATGCACGGTGTTGTGCGAAGTGTGAGTCATCATTGGTATTAGTCACCGCCAGTTCAATCATTAATGCCACGTAAGCACCCACTCACATCTAACTGTTTTCCCATGGATCTCGTTATTTTCGGTCAATCCGTGAACGACCGGTGTATGGTCCGTACGCCATGGCTCGAATTGTATTAACTGTGGAGAGACTTCAGGAGGTGTCTTCATTATTTCTTCAGACACGGTACGGAACCTCTGCTAGTTAACTTGGTTACGACCAGACTTGCGCCGCGTTCTTGGAAGCGATCTTTTTTACCGGAGCTTTCAGAAATTATTAAATTGTCAAAAGGGTGAGACGGTCTTGCAGTGCATGCACTAGTACTGGCAACATGTATTTAGTAACTTGAAGTTGAAGCCTGAGACGCAATCGTTCAACAGTTGCTGACCAAGCAATGTCACCCGAGTTTCGCTCTAAGCTCAAAGATTTTATAAAAAAGATATGCCATTTCCCTCCAACAGTTTCTATTTATGTGTGTTCATCTCATTACGATGTTTCGTCTTTTTNATACACACTTTCCCCACTTTCCCAGATCGCCTTTCTATGCTTTATGCCGAGATCTTTTGGCGCAGAAGGTTCTTGAGCGTCACACCGTCGTCAGCAAACTTCTTGATGCCCTCGTGCAATTTGTCAAACGCCATCTGGTCCTGGAGGAGTGCCCAGCGGAATTCAGGCTCATTGTCGACGAAGGTGACCTTCGCAATCGGGTCCGCCTTCGCTGCAAGCTGAGGGTCAAGCTTCTTCGGTACAGGCTCTGTCGAGTTCTTGAGCTCCTCGAGCAGTGCGGGAGCAATGCTAATGGAAGAAGAGAGAAAAATAAATAATTCAGACTAGGCGTTGCATATCCTTTTTGCGAATGTGCTTACGTCAGGAAGTCAACACCAGCAAGTGCCTTAATCTCTCCGATCTGTATGTATCACTACGTCAGTCTTCTGTTTACTGATGAAAAGCGTATGCACGTACATTACGGAAAGAGGCACCCATGACGATGGTCTTGTAGCCATGCTGTTTGTAGTAGTTGTAGATGCGCTTTACGGACTGGACACCAGGGTCGGCATCGCCCTCGTAGGTCTTGCCCGTGCTCTTCTTGTACCAATCAAGGATCTAGAAACATCAAAACACTTTCAGCACCAAGAGTACCCAATTCCGCGTACAAATCTACTTACGCGGCCAACGAATGGCGAAATGAGCGTAACGCCCGCCTCGGCACACGCAACAGCCTGACCAAAGCCAAACAAGAGTGTAAGGTTGCAGTGGATGCCGTCCTTTGCCTCGAGCTCGCGCGCAGCCTGAATGCCCTCCCACGTCGACGCGATCTTGATGAGAACACGCTCCTTCTTGATGCCGACAGACTCGTACAGTGCGATAAGCTCCTTGGCCTTCGGATGGACAAGAGATTAGCGAGACGCCAATGAACCTAATTCTCGCGTATCGCGCGGGAAGAAAAGAACTCACCTTTGCCTTGGTAGCCTCCGTATCGAAGGAGAGACGGGCGTCGACCTCAGTGGAGACACGGCCAGGAATGATGGCGAGAATCTCCTTGCCAAATTCGACAAGCTGCAGACACGACGCATACAGTCAGCTTGTGAATCATGATGCAGCCAGTCACATTGCACACACCAATCGGTCCATCGACGCCTCTACCTTCTCGTCAATGCTTCCACCTTTCTTCTTACCATATTCGACGGCGGCATCGATGAGGCGGGCGTAACCCTGCTTTCCGGCTGCCGCAAGGATAAGTGAAGGGTTGGTCGTGGCATCCTGATATCACAAAACCGCAACTCAGTCGCTCATTCCATAACCTTATGAAAAAATCTGGCGAGGGTGAATGCGCACCTGTGGCTTGTAAACATCGATCGCTGTTTAGGCAGATGCAAGTCAGCATCACTCTTAGATTCCTATGATGACTGTATGCTATTGTTTCTGATGACTTACACTCAAAGTCGCCAGAGTCGGAGACAACGACGGTGCCGGTCTGCTTGAGATAGTCGAGTGATGTGGTCATGGTGGTGATGGTGGTAAGGACGATAGAGACGATGAAACGATGGTCCGAGATTTCTAGTCGTCGACTGGAGCGCCTTTCGTCACTTCGGACTCACGATGCTCCCTTGAGCGTGGGAAACCCGGTCTGCTCCCGGTAAGTGTCGGCCTGGCATCGGCGTTGGCGTTGCGTTACCGTGACTGACTCACGCTGGAACGTGCACGCTCGTGCCCGACTCTTAATATTCCATAAAGTGTACGATTAATGTACTGTCCCAGAAGAAAAGGTGAAAGAGGAACAGATACATACACACACTCAATACTCAGGGCCGCAATTCGGCCTGTCTTTCCAATTCAAACTTCGTCAATGCAGTTGAGTTGGCTGCCCATAATTTGTACCTACCAATTGATACTGCCTCCTCGTCCGTCAGACATACCAGCCACACTATGGGCCGGCCGGGTGCCAGCGCTTCGGCATGTTGCCTTGATAAGTACCGTTATACAGTATCGAGGTTACAGAAGTAATCCATATCTGCGGCCGCTCCTGTTTTTACAGACAGACTTGGCTAGTACTGTACATGTACCGAGTGTCGGCCGTCACTGAACCCGCGGAGTGATAGCTGAACAACAACATATCATGCCTAGGATCAATACCGAGGGATTTTTTAGACTCAAAAATCCATATTCAGTGAAGGCATGATGATCCTGTAATAAGAAACCAATGAAAACGTTATTAACGTGCTTAAGAAGTCACTTATTATGGACGGAATCACAAGCAGTCGCATGAGTCTGCCAAAGTGCACATAGATTTTCATTTCTCAAATTTCGACACCGTGTCTCTTTTTAATTTTCTGCGTTTGTATCTAGGGATGAAGAGAAACGAAAGGCAGAACGTGGTAATGATTACGTAATCATGTATTTCATAAGCGGCGATCGACCAAGATTAGCACGCCAGCAGAAAAAAANGAATCAGTGACTCAAGTGCATGCAGCGCCGCTTTCTTTCTCTTGCTTTCCCCTTACTCCGAAGTTCAGCATCGCGGCTGTCGTATATACGGACTGCGAATAGATATCCAGAACTTATCCGACTGAAACACCGGGACATGGCAGACTCGACCGTAAACAAAACTGCGCATGCGTTTGACAAGACGCGTCTTGATGCGCTTCTCAACAGACGCTTCTTCTATGCACCTGCATTCGAGATCTATGGCGGTATGTTGCACGAAATTATACGTGAAATGTGTATTCAAAAGCTGACCGTGCGCAGGTGTTGCTGGACTGTACGATTACGGTCCTCCTGGTTCGGCCCTGCAGGCTAACATCATAGCCGAATGGCGGCGCCATTTC
>SGPK01000415.1:0-22743 GCA_004802695.1 Phellinidium pouzarii
CCATCACTTTCCACCCCTATGTACTAGTAGTATATAAGGCATGTACTCAGAGCCCTAAGCCCTAAGCTTGAGCTCTTCGTTCTCATAGCCAAACACCTTGTCACCTAGTCCACCAGTGTGCTCATTGAGCCTCACCAGTACCAATCGATCCTCTCAGGCCCTAACTCGGCTCTCAGCTTACTCGTCACTCTGCTCTTACTCGTTACCTCGTCACTGTTACAGCCTTTGGCTTAACAGGTTCTGTATTTTCAAAGATGGCACAAAGATGTCAACAAGGAATTTGAAGTCGGTGAGGAGCTCCAGGGTGTAGTTGGTAGAAATTTTCTACCACTTCTGCCGCATTTCTTGTCACATCTCACTCCAGTTGCCAAGTTGGGTCCATATATCCAGTCCATTTCACCAAATATTGGAGTTTGCCTCTGTGAATACAGGAGTCTAGAATCTCGTCTACTTCATATTCTTCCTCATTGTCCAGGACTACTGGGGGTGGTGGTGAGGGTGCTTGTTGTGACTCAAAGACTGGTTTGTTTGCTGGTTTGAGTAAGACCACATTGAAAACTGGATGGACTTTCTTCCATGTAGATGGTAGTTTTAGACAGTATGCTCCTGCCCCTACTCGTTCAACAACCTTATATGGACCAAACCATTTGTCCTCCATCTTGGCTGAAGGGTGATCTGTCTGTATATGATGACCATCTAGGAAAACCTTGGCTCTGGGTTCAAATTCAATCTGTTGTCCTGCATGCTGGTCATAGAACCGCTTCATGTCTGCTGCTGCTTTGGTAAGGTTGGCTTGGGCAAGAGCATGGATGTCCTTGATATGTTTGGCAAAGTCTTCAGCTGTGAGGTTGGCAGAGGAGGTGTGAATGTTGGTAAGACCCATTGGATGAACCCCAGTGTTGGCATAGAAAGGAGACATCTTGGTTGCTGAATGCTCACAGTTATTGTAAGCAAACTCGGCAATTGAGAGCCTATCTGCCCAATCTGTCTGACAATGATTAACATACAACTGCAGGTACTGTTCCAGTTCCTGGTTAACATGCTCTGTCTGGCCATCTGTCTGAGGATGATAAGCCATTGAGGGATTGCCTTCAATGTGGAGTAGCTTGTATAGTTCCCTCATCATTTTAGCATCAAACTGGGTTCCTGTTAGAAGTCATTTGTTGATTATGCCGATCTTTTTGATTTTCTTTCCTTTTAAGTCTTATTGCCGACCCATTTTCCTTTTTGTATTGATCTCCATTCCTCCCCACTCCCCATCATTAATAATGACTCACATGGACACATGATCATCCCCATATGGTAGTATCTTCACACATCTGATTGCACTATAAGTAGCTGAGCTGGACATCTGTCATTCCCTGTTCTTCTCTTCTACTTACCTTTGTGTCGTCTTAGGTACTATTGTATTTGTTACTTATTTGATCAATCTACTTACCTTTGTGTTGTCTTAGTGTTAAGCGCGTCTTGAGCATAGTATCTCTGAGCCTCCTCTCAGTTGCTAGATCCTCTTGACTGCTAGTCAGCACCTACCTGACCACAAGGAGGCCCGCCTGAGTTATTCCCAGCCGCTGCCTAACAGTTCCCCGATCATGTATAATTTTCTGTGGCAATCCATGTAGTCTAAAGACATGATCTTGATAGATCTTTGCCATTCCCTCTGCTGTAAGCTTAGTCATCATGGGGATTGCATGCATCTGTTTACTGAAACAGTCAACAATGACACAGATTGTGTTGAAGTCGTTTGAGGCCGGCAGTTCACCTATCAGGTCTACAGTGACAACTTGCCATGGGGATTCAGGTACCTCATTTGGATGGAGAACTTTAGCACAAGTGGTCTGCACTGCTTTGGTCCTTTGACACCAGTCACACCCTCAGACATAGTTGCGCACATCTGCATACATGGAAGGCCACCAGAATTCTCAATGTACCAGGCTAACTGTCTTTGTTGACCCAGGATGACATGGAATTCATGGAGTACCTTAGACCGAACATCTTCTGGTACAAACAAGTGATCCCCTTTCCAGAGTAACCCTTTTATCTAGCCCTGTTGGCCTGTCCCCAACTGTGAGCCATTCCTGTGAAGCCCTGATCTCTGTTACCAGCCCATCCCTAGATATTCTGACCATGCCCCAAGCTAACCATTCCTCCTTGATGAAGACAATTGAATTATTATCATCTTGTCCTCAATCATAGTTGGCTCATCACAAGAATAGGTCAGCCTTGCCCATCGTCTTACCCAGCTTATGTACCAGGGTAAAGTCAAATTCTGCGAGTTCTAGTTGCCATCTGGCTTGTTGATGGTTGAGTTTCTGAGGCGATCGGAAATATGTGAGGTTGGCATGATCAGTCCAGACCTCAAATGGTTGTTTAGCCCCTAGGAGATAGTGACGCCATTCCTTGAGTGCTTGGACAATAGCAAGCATCTCCTTATCATATATCTCATAATTCCTCTCCACTTCCAGTAGCATTGCTGAGCAATATGCTGCAATTCGCCATTTGCCTTGTTGCTTCTGAATGAGTACACCACCAGTGGCAAAGTCTGATGCATCAGCTTCGACTCTGAATGCCCCTTCCTCGTCAGGGATTACTAGGACTGGTGGGGTACAGAGGCATTCCTTAAGTTCGAAAAAGGCTTGGTTTGCTTCCCCACTCCAGTCCCACATTGCTTTGCCTGTCAAGGCTGTCAGCAGCTTGACCACTAGGCTGTAGTCCTTGATGAAACGACAAAGCCAGTTGCCAAGGCCAAGGAATTGTTGGAGTTTCTTCAAATTTGTGTGTTAGGCAGCGGCTGGGAATAACTCAGGTGGGCCTCCTTGTGGTCAGGTAGGTGCTGACTAGTGGTCAAGAGGATCTAGCAGCTGAGAGGAGGCTCAGAGATACTATGCTCAAGACGTGCTTAACACTAAGACAACACAAAGGAAAGTAGATTGATCAAATAAGTAACAAATACAATAGTACCTAAGACGACACAAAGGTAAGTAGAAGAGAAGAACAGGGAACAACAGATGTCCAGCTCAGCTACTTATAGTGCAATCAGACATGTGAAGATACTACCATATGGGGATGATCATGTGTCCATGTGAGTCATTATTAATGATGGGGAGTGGGGAGGAATGGAGATCAATACAAAAAAGGAAAATGGATCGGCGATAAGACTAAAAAGGAAAGAAAATCAAAAAGATCGGCATGATTGACAAATGACTTCTAACAGCAGTCACGGATGAAATGTCTGACTTGTCCACACTTGTAGCAGGCTCGGTTGTGGTGTGCATTAAATTGATGAACACATCCATGGGAATGCCCATCCCTGGGTGAGTACCTGGAGCAACTCCTTGCCAGTCACAAGTTTGCTGGGTGGCAGCTGGTTGAGGTCGTGGGACCTGAGGATGCTGGGGGACTTGTCACAGCTGCCAAGGACGGTTAGGAGGGACTTGCTGTGTGTTAGGGCAACACTATACACAACAGAGGTGCACAGGTTCTAACAAGTAAAAGACAACAAGGATAGAGCTTAAGATGACTGAGGAGTAATCACACAGTGAATAGTGGATATCCTGAGAGAACTCAACTGAGGTCTCTAGGGTTGTATTGCCAGGTATTTATACATGAATGTACAGACCAAGCAGTGCTACTTTAGGGCTGGTCTAATCTATAGCTATCCTACTAACCAGAGCGATGAGGAATGATGGTGCCATAATGATGCAATATGGTGTGATCCCTTCTAGAACCTTCTGCTTAGTAATGATTATGTAATGCACCCTGCTGACTAATAACTACCTAAGCAATGACTAATCCTTTGATTATACAATGATTATGTAAGAGTTCCATAAGAATGAAATTAAATGAAAAAATGTCTATATCATAACACTGTGGGTTACACACCTTCATGACGTGGCCAATCTGTTGTTCTACCTGATCTACCTGGATAGCCTTTGCCTTCCAGTCATTGTAGGTGGTTGGAACAGGTGAAGAGCACATAACTCCCATGACTACCTTCACATCTAGAGCCCTCTTAAGTTGGTCAATGACAATAGTGTCATGTGCCACCTGATTGAGCTTTGCCTTGGTGTGCAAGATTTCAAAACTCGCAAAGAACTCGTCGGCTGTCAATTTTCCTTGCACAAAGGTTTGAAACTCGCCCATGGCTTTCTCCGCTCAGTTGGGATCATCAAAGGCTTGGGCAAACTCCATCATGAAGTCATTGAAGGTCGCCATAAGCATCATCATTCCTGCTACAGTTCATGAGTCCACATAGTTCTCTGCCCAGGTTGCCGCATGGCCTCCCTTGAGATAGGAGAGGATGAACAGGATTTTGTCAGTGTCAACAGTGAAGGATTGAGAGTTTGCCGCTATGTAGAGATAGACTTCATGCTTAAAGTCTAGGTAGTCCACTCCACCTGTATATTCCTGAGGTTTGGCCATGGTGATCTTTGATGAAGGAGGTGGAGCTGGAGGAGGGGCCAGTGCCAGTGCTGGATTAATGTTACCTGCTTGTTGCATTGCCAGTGCTATTGCCATCACCATGTCTGTCATCTCTTGCTGGGTAAAATGTGCCATTGGTAAAGATGCAGTTGAGGATGAGGGTGATGAAGCAGTACTTTCAGAAGGGAATGGAGTGTCCCAGTAGGTGTCAAATAGGAGGGAAAGGGTATTAGAGTTGGGTCAAAATGGTGAACTTATGGTGGTGAATTAGAACACAAGGCAGAGATCGAACAGATGGTGGAGAGAATGTAGTGAGCTTGATGCCACATTTGGTGTCAGTTATTGGTGGTGTGCGCCGGTAACAACAGTGAACAAATAACCAAAATCCAAGATAAACGGTTGAGATGGCAATGGATGTGAGTAAGGTGATGATGGCAGTAAAGATAAGGGACATCCAAATCATATGCTGATCTGAATGGCAAGTTGATGTGAAAAGATAAGAGTTTACGCAGCAAAGACTGTCGAGAATTATTCTAGTCAACAATGTGAAGGAGAGATGTCTGCTTGATACAGAGTGAATGACGGTCTTGATGGAAGAGAGGTTCTTCTCTTATGTTAGGCGGTGGCTGAGAATAACTCAGGTGGGCCTCCTTTTGGTCAGGTAGGTGCTGACTAGCAGTCAAGAGGATCTAGCAACTGAGAGGAGGCTCAGAGAAACTATGCTCAAGACGCGCTTAACACTAAGACAACACAAAGGTAAGTAGATTGATCAATAAGTAACAAATACAATAGTACCTAAGACGACACAAAGGTAAGTAGAAGAGAAGAACAGGGAATGACAGATGTCCAGCTCAGCTACTTATAGTGCAATCAGACATGTGAAGATACTACCATATGGGGATGATCATGTGTCCATGTGAGTCATTATTAATGATGGGGAGTGGGGAGGAATGGAGATCAATACAAAAAGGAAAATGGATCGGCAATAAGACTTAAAAGGAAAGAAAATCAAAAGATCGGCATGATCAACAAATGACTTCTAACACATCCTCAGATATAACCCTATTCCCATCCCACCTGCCATTGAACCCACAAATCTTCCATCTCTATCTGAACAACTCCATCTTCTCTCCACCATCCGAAAAGAAGCCTTGGCTGCACACAACTTAGCCCAGCTCCATATGGCTTGCCACACTTCTCACAGGTTTACCCCATTCAAACTTGGTGACAAAGTGTGGCTAGAAGCCACCAATCTTCATTTCCCCAATCAATCCTGCAAACTATCCCCTAAACAGGAAGGACCATTCACTATCAAACAAGTTCTTTCCCCTCTCAACTACTGCCTTAAACTCCTGAAAGCTTGGCAAATTCATCCTGTCTTCCATGCCTCTCTTCTTACTCCATTTGCTGAAACTGACTCTCACAGCCCATCATTCACTCAACCACCACCTGACCTTATCAATGGCCATGAAGAATTTGTAATTGAAGCCATCGTCTCCCACAGTGGGAATGGAAAGTGGCATAAATATCTCATCAAATGGAAAGGCTATCCTTCATCAGCAAATGAATGGCTCAAAGAGGTCAACTTCAAAAACACCCCTGAGATCCTCAACAACTATAAAGCCCTGCACTTCCTCTGATTATTCCCTCATTCCTCACACTCCAAATTACGACAACTCATCCCTCATCCTCACCACACCATGCCTTCCCAACACCTCAACTCTCACATTACCCACACCTACTCTCCCTACCCTCACCACCATTCTGCCAATATTAACCACCTGTGCAATATACTCAACAACCCTGACCTGCACTCCACCATTGATGCCATCATTGACCAACCTGAACACCAAGCCATCCAGATACCCCTATACATCCATGACATTCTACAAACAGATATTGATTCAATCTGCCAGCAAAGGTGAATTCTCAAAAATATCATTGATACCCACACTGCCAGCCTGTGTGCTTTTTGTTCCATGATGGCCCAGAATCACCACTCAGAACACCTCCACAATGAGCAAAGCCAGTTTTTTCTCAATGCAGCACTGTGCCATGGAGCAGCTGACATCCTCTCCCAATTCTTCGAGGACGTTGCCACTGACATCAGCTTGAACAGCTCTCCCCCACCTCTTGTCATCCCTAACACTGAGACACATCCATCTGGCTCACCAGAAAACCCAGTCACCATTGTTGACAACACTGAAGACCAATTTTATGAGGTATCGGAGATAGCCACCCAAACCTCTCCTACTTTGTCTCACTTGTCAAACCATGGACATTGTTCTGTTGATCTGGATTCTCAGGTACTCCCTTTAGGACAACACACCATTTGGGTTACCCCTCAGGCTGAAATATGCATCATCTGTGGCAATGTTGGGCACAACCAATTCACTTGCCCTTATCCATCTGACTGAAACATGTCTCTTGGGCTGGTCTGAAATTGACCTAAAATTATACTTGTCTGCAATGACAATAAACTACCAGTGCATCTTCTTACTATCTTTTCATGGCACCCATCATTCCCATCCATCCTTTTGCATCAGTAAATGGTTGCTCCCCATTTATTTTATTTTATTTTGTGTTTCAACAATTACAGAGAATTGTCAATCCTTGAAAGGGAGGCAATGTTACAATTTCCTTACCTCACCCTGTCACATCACTCTGCTTATCTATCTCATCTCATCACCCACTTACTTCAACAGTAACCCCTGTATCACATGTCCACTTGTTCCACCAAGTTCCACACCCTTCCATGCTGATTGATGCTCATTCTTCGCTCAGTCATCCTTTCTATTGCTTTCCATCCCTTTCTACCCCTATGTACTAGTAGTATATAAGGCATGTACTCAGAGCCCTAAGCCCCAAGCTTGAGCTCTTTGTTCTCATAGCCAAACACCTTGTCACCTAGCTCACCAGTGTGCTCCTTAGCCTTACCAGTACCAAGTTGATCCTCTCAGGCCCTAAACCAGCTCTCTGCTTACTCGTTACTTTGCTCTTACTTGTCACTTGTCACTGTTACAGCCTTTGGCTTAACATGCACTCAGCATGAGCTGTTTCTACAGAGGATGTCTGTTGCATACACACTGCCACCCTTCAAGACTGATAAGAAGAAATGTAAAGGTTCTGTGCACTGCAATGGTGAGGAGGGCTGGAAGAAGGCATGGTGGGAACATGCTGTGGGATGGCTCCATTGTCCTGGTAAACCCATTGATCTATGGGAGATAGCAACCTAACTACATGAGTGATGTGACATTAGTGACATATGTGCTCCTTGCTGTGACAGTGTTTTGTACATGCTAGCAGGGCAAGCTGGATATCTAAAGGATGCTGTTGAAGCTATTATCAAGGAAGGAGGTGAAAATGTTGTTTTTGTGAGCACCTTTATTTGTGATAAAGAACTTGACCTAGCAGGTGCATAGTATGTATATCTGGTTGTTTGTGCCACACCTTCTTCCTACTAGATGTTTTTTGTCATTTTGGTATTATTATTCATAGAATGTGTGCTGTTAATATTACAATCAATTTGAATATGGCTTTTGTTGCATCTAATAGCAAACACAACAGCAACAAATAGAAAAGTTGTACTTAACACAACAGCAACAAATAGAAGTTGTACTTAGTGCAACAGCAATATATATATGCAACATTACATATTGTGATTTTTGTTACAAATATTGAAGTCAATTTACTATAAATACATGTTGCAATTGAAAAATAATTCCTTATAGCTTTAAAGATGGAATTGTAGTGTTATTTTCCTTTACATTGTAGCACTTTTCATAATGGCATTTCTCAGAGAGAAATGGCAGGATTGCAAAACTATAATTATAGCTATTTGAATATGCTACAAAAGTTGCACATGATTGTAGTAAATTTTGCAACATTTATTTTTTTGCAGATCTGCTGTCATAATGTACAACAGTTCCAAACACTTCTTTGACAACAGCAACATGCAATGTCTTGGTCTATGGTAATGTGTTTATGATATTGTGAGGAACACAAGCATAGATGTGTTGTTGTAATATCTAGAGAAGCAGAATCACATTTGCAACAAAGGCAAATAAATGGCAGAAAGCATGGGGGAGTGGGGGGTTAGTAAGCAGGTGAGTCAAGAAACTCATCAATTCCAGTGCAAAAACAACACTGGAAAACCAAAAGGCCATTTGGTCACATGCAGCATATCATCCTATAATTTATAAGAGCTAGAACATATTTTTAGAGGCAGAATTGAGCAAGATAGAAATTTTACAACTAGGTAGATATGCATATAGGATCAGAATGTTTGAGAGTATTTATTTTTTAGTGTGTTAGATATCTCACTTTTTCCATTTTTTTCTTCATAAATAGATAAATATCATCTAGTAGAATTTTTACATGCTTGAACAGAGACAAACACTGCAGTACTGACTGAGGAATAGGCTCATCTATTGCTTTTTTGTTTTTACATTCTCAGTGACACGAAAAAAATCACGTGATCTTGACGCGGCCAATACTTTTGCAAACGGCAGTAATATTTATTCAAATTGGGCCATCTAACAAGTCATAACATAATAATATTGTTGATATATTACCAATCACTGGTTCAACCCGGTGACTAATACATTTTATTCCTTATTTGTGTTCTGTATAGTTTTGCCGATCATTCTTATTATGGTAAATATTGTTACTGAGTTTCAATTATTTTCCTTTATTTTTCATGGCACGCATATACACAACCTCATCACTGAATATAGTGCTGAGGTGTGTATACTTGTTATTTTTTGTATGAGCTGCGCTCATTTATGATTCCTAGATTATTATCTAGGTATTAATCATGTACCTAGACTCATCACTGAATATAGTGCTGAGATTATTATCTAGTTCTACAAATATAACCTATATTTATAAGTCTGAGGGCTGGCTCCGCCAATATTAATGCTGCTCTAAAGGAAGCAGACAGAGAAGTTGTCCAGACAATAGCTGGTGAGCATCTGGCAAGATTAATGAACACATCACTGGTGGGAGTACTCTCAAGGACGATCAGCATGTTTGAAGCCAGCTCTCACATCCCCCAAAATTCTAGTATTATTCTGTCTGTGACATAAGAAGAGCGGACTGACTCCACTACCTTATTCGGTAGCGGGGAAAAGGTATCGGGGATACATGTTGTCTGTTTAATACGAGTACGACCGCACTTTAGAAAACCAGAAAGGACGTTCATGCTTGAGAGTAACAGGAGTGGCTTCCCCACTCTTAGAATCGACAGAGTTATACTCGGCTAGATCTAACTTATTCCACCTACAAGTACGTGCTATAATTAGCAGCCTAATTTGACTGAGACTGGAATGCACACCTGCCCGTAGGTCGCGACCTGAGGGTTAAAGTCATCTGAAAGGTGTATCGCAGGTTGTGTCCACTAGGGTCGGTCAGATCTCGTATGATGATCGTTGCCCCAACCAACAACCAATTTCCAATNAAAAAAACCCTGTGGGATTTTGACAAATATGCGTATAAGGAATGGCCAAGTGGAACTGACCTTCATGCGCAAGGAGGGCTTCAACGAGGAGATAATAGTTTGAGGTTCCAACTCGTCATTGGCTAATAAAGATATGACTCTTCCATCCGGAAAAAACCGTCTTGATTGGAAGTCAATAATCATATGTTCTGTTTGTAGACCGTAAAAAGGCACCTTACAAGTATCTGTGATATGTGATTAGATGGCTGACCTAAAGCATGATTATCTGTCAGAAAATGAAGGCTCCAACAGTCAAAATTTTTTACTTGAACCCAGGCGTTCTCGCTCGATCCCGGCCGACTAGATAATCTCAGACTATGTCGTGGTAGAACACGCACAAACTACACTTACACGTAATGACAGACGGCAATATATACACCGTCCAGTCTAAGTCGAGGATGTTCAACGTAGAAGCGTCGATAATCATGCAGATATTGTCCTGCAAAATTCTCGAACGTCGTATCCTCAGGGATTTGAGGAGGGACATAAACATTCTGAACCAAGTACCTTTTGCTTGTTAGAAAAGATATGGCACAACAAAATNAAAAAGTTTGATTACGTACCTCCAGATGACAGGGTCGAGTGTGAGGGTTCTGGCCTTCTTGTTGATCAAAGCGAATCTTTCAATTGAGACTGGTTCAAGTGTCCTTAAAATGAGAACTAGCAGTTCGTCTGGGAGCAATCGCAGAGGAACACCTGCTTTCTCGTCTTCAGGCTCAAAGTTTAGTTCATGAGAGAAAGAGGAGATTATGTTGGCCAAAGAGCCAGTATGTGTATTAATCTTTTGCGGCGAAGACAGCCTCCACGAGTCGAGCTCTCCTATAGAGTTATCAAATGACAAAGCATTATGATGCTGGTCATGGTCCGCGCGAGAGCCCTCTTCTAGTTTTCTGACAGCAAGCAACTCGTCCTTTTGATAAGCCTTGTCGACGTTCGTATCAAGTCGAAATGCATGGCGATAGAGACGCAGAGCATCATCCAGGCTCTCTGACTGTTCATGCTGCACTGCGAGTCGGTATATATCCACTGCAGAAGACAGACTCTTGAACGTATGCGCTGAGACAGAGGGATGATTCGGACGAATATATGATGCAGTAGCCTCTGTTCGAGAAGCAGTTGGCGTCGATTGCTCGCGGGCCTCGTGGACTGCTGAGACATCCTGGGATGAGGTCGAAGAAGAAGCAACGTCTAGAGTTTTTCGCTGCCTAACCTCCGCTTTCCATTGCTCCCTAAACTTGGCGAGCTCGGATGAGTCGATAATGTCTGGCATCAGGAGAGTTTCGGAGTTAATAAAATAATCTTAATAATACTATTAATAGTAGTCGTAGCGTCAGTCACGTGATTGGACACGACGATTCTCGTCCCCACGTCTACGTGACGACTAACGAGCCGACGCGCTCTCTTCATCTACGGCCGATATGGAGAGTAACAAGGAAGAGGCCGTAAAATGTCTCTCGATAGCTCAACGCCACCGCGATGCAGGGAACTACGTGTCTGCACGTCGCTTCTGCGAGAAGTCCATCAACCTGTTTCCGACACCGGAGGCTTCAAAACTTCTGCTAAACATCGTTGAGCTAGAGAATGACACTTCCTCAGAATCATTTTTGTCCTCCTCGAATGCAGCTGGAACATCCTCCTCTACTGAAGCATACCCGTCTGCCTCAGGAGCAAAACACAGGCATGCTAAGTCCAATGCGAACGGATCGGCGTCTTCGACTGGGACAGCGGGTGGAAGCGGTGGAGAAAAAAGGGAATACTCTTCTGAGCAGGCTGCTATCGTAAAGCAGATACGCTCATGCAAGACGACTGACTACTACGAGATCATGTCTTTGAAGAGGGAATGCGAGGAGGCAGAGGTAAAGAAGGCTTATCGCAAGGTTGGAACTGCTAGATAATCTTACTATCTAGACGCTGATATATCACTCCTAGCTTGCCCTGCAGCTACATCCAGACAAGAATGGTGCACCAGGTGCTGATGAGGCATTCAAGAGTAAGCGTATTTCTGACTGTTTCAAAAGTAAATATTATTCACTTCGATAATCATCTTAGTGGTCTCGAAGGCATTCCAGATTCTTTCAGGTATGGTCTATATTGTACTGCTAGTATATGTTGTCTGAGTCCATACTGGTCTCTTCTTAGACCCAGACAAGCGTGCAGCATATGATCACCATGGTTCAGACCCAGACTCGCGCTTCGGTAACATGTCTTCTACTGCAGGCAATGGCTCCGCAGGCTTTGCTGGTCATCCTTTCGGTGGAGCAACTTTTGAAGGCGAACTTAGCCCCGAAGATCTGTTCAATATGTTCTTTGGTGGAGGTGGGGTAGGTAGTGGCAGTCCATTTGGCGGACCTGGGGGTACGGTCAATTATGCACATCGTTCACATGTGACTCGACTGATTCTCTCTTTTCATTTCAAGTCTTCACAGCAACATTTGGTCCAGGTGGCTTTCGGACGACCCGAGTGCATACGAGTGGGCGTAGAACGGGGACACAAACACAGCAACAAGGGGAAACGTCATTACGGACGATGCTTGCACAGCTTGCGCCCCTCATCGTACTTTTCATATTCACCTTCCTCTCGGCTGTTCCAAACATATTCAGTACGCTGCGGACGCCTGATCCTCACTATTCATTTACGCCAACGACACGATACAACGTAGGCCGCGAAACAACTGGTTTGAACGTTAAATATTTTGTCAACCATGCCGAGTTTGCAGCTCATCCCATTAGTGAAGAGCTTACACAAGCGGCCAATAAGGCGGGCACTCACTCCAGCTTACTCGACAGATTCGAGCGGAGTGTCGAGCAAAATTATGGGGAGCAAGTATACATGCTATGCCAACACGATCAGGATCGACAGCAGCGACGAAAGGAGCAGAAGATGGGTTTCATGGGAATTGGGACTGACTGGGATGCAATCAAGGCCATAAATGAGGAGAAGATCGAGAGTTGCGAAGAGTACAGCAGGCTGCGTGGACGCTAGCACGAATACATAGGCTTTGTTTACTGGATATTAGGGGTGCATGATTTTCCTTAATTTTGTTATATATTTTACAGACTTGAGGGAAAACGAGAACGCCCTTATATTTTGTCTTCGGGTCAGCAGGTTTTTTCATTCGAGTCGAAATTTCCCGCTCGTCTTGATGGACAACACACGATCTTGTCGCCTCAGCCAGCCAAGTGTGTAAGATATGATCAATTTGATTAGAGGGCGTGTCCTGGATGGAAGTACATGAATTAATGCACGACCAAACCTGACTCCATTCATGCAGACTCTACTCTCTGTTTCTCAAGCTTGAGATAGTACTCCTCATGGCGTTTCACTGGAGGAAGGGTCAGAACGCAGTTGAGGAAATTGGAAGAGAGGAAACTGAGATTGTATTAAACGCACCACCCGGGATGTGGAAGCCATACCTAAACCAAAGAGGCATGAACACGGTGCGGACGGATGAGCAGGACCGAAATGACATTACCAGTAAGTGTAACCAGCAGCAATACCGAACCCGAGCGCAAGGGAAAGATCAGTAAAAAACCTCTTTCTGAGAGTGCCAGTGATGGGTGCAATAGGCATCGTGTACAGCGACGAGAACAGCGAGTTGCGGTTGTGATGGTTGTGGTTGAGAGTAAAGCGTAAACAAGACCCAAACAGGGTGGTCATTATCGTCACGACTTACAAGAGCCTCCCCTTCACCTCGTTTTACACTACTAGTACTGTCTTCTCCGTTGTCGCACGCAGTGAGCACGCTATAATCTACAGGCCTGCCATATCTTCTGTCACTCTTCCGACCATCGTCATCTGCGCCATCAACCAGTACCTTTTGCCCACGTTGACTGTCAACGGACCTCCCGTTGTGTGACATTATATTCTCCCGCATTCCTTTATGATGGACAGCGACGCATCAGGTTCAGGAGGCTGGAGATTCGCGCAGTGTTTTGGTGACAAAGGAGAAATTGAGGACATCACTGAAGGTACCGCTTGCCATCTTTCTCATCGTAATTAAGTACACCTTATCTATTCACGCGCTTTCGCAGCCGACATTATCTCCACTGTCGAGTTCGATTCAACAGGAAATTATCTCGCTACGGGTGACAAAGGTGGCCGCGTTGTACTCTTTGAGCGTAATGAGTCGGTGAGTTTTGTCTTTCCTACTCTCGGTCATACGGCTCCAGCAAGCCATTGTGGTTGTGTCCCTGAGGCCGACATGCTCTACCGCTGCTTAACATTATGCGTATGTTGTACTCTCAATTAGAAAAAAAGGTTGCGAGTACAAATTCTACACGGAGTTTCAATCTCACGAACCAGAATTTGACTACCTCAAATCTCTTGAGATTGAAGAGAAGATCAACAAGATCAAATGGTGCAAGCGCCAAAATGCAGCCCATTTTTTGCTATCAACAAACGGTACGTTTATCGGATATTTATACTTCCCAGTGCCTTACCCATAGATGTATAGATAAAACTATCAAGTTATGGAAAGTGTTTGATCGATCGTTGAAGGTAGTTGCGGAGTCGAATCACCACGATGGACAACGGCAGATTGCACCTCCCGCAACTTCTGCATTTTTAAAGCTACCGCGTACGGCGGCACAGGATAATATTGTCACCGCTGTGCCGCGCAAAGTCTACTCAAATGCCCACGCATATCATATTAATTCGATTTCTATTAACTCGGATGGGGAAACATACATTTCTGCTGACGATCTACGGATCAACCTATGGAACTTAAACATTAGTGATCAAAGCTTTAGTATGTTTTATTCGAATGACTCGCAGTTGTGACTCCACTGACTTAGACGGGAAACACAGACATCGTGGACATCAAACCTGTTAACATGGAAGAGCTCACCGAAGTAATCACTGTGGCGGAGTTCCACCCTACACAATGCAATCTTTTTATGTATTCAAGCTCGAAGGGTACGATCAAGCTTGCTGACATGCGAGAATCAGCGCTTTGTGATAGACATGTCAAGTGTAAGTTCCATAGTTCACTGTCCGAAGGGCTCAATTTACTTCATTCCGACTAGTGTTTAAAGAGGAGGAAGACCCTACAACACGATCTTTTTTTTCAGAAATCATTTCATCGATTTCTGACGTCAAGTTTAGCCACGATGGTCGGTATATCTTGTCACGCGACTATCTGTCATTAAAAATTTGGGACGTCAACATGGAATCTCGACCTTTAAAAACGATCCAGATACATGACCATCTTCGAGGAAAGCTGTGCGATCTGTACGAAAATGATTGTATCTTCGATAAGTTCGAGTGTATGTTTAGCGGAGATGGCTCGTAAGGATTTGAATTCCCATTTCTCGGAGGACGGACTACTGATTGGCATTCCACAGACATGTCATGACGGGCTCATATCACAACTACTTCCGGTTATTCGATGTAGAGGCGATAAACGATATTGTCCTGCAAGCAGACAAATCAGCTTTTAAGGCGAAGAAGATGGGCGTACAAGGGATGGCCAAAGGCGGGCTTCAGAAGAACGGAGTTCGACCTGGCGGATTAAAGGAGCAAATGAATCTGGAGACACTTGACTTCAACAAGAAGATCCTCCACGGTAGCTGGCACCCCCGAGAAAATACGATAGCTGTGCGTATTTCTCTATTGGACTTCTTTGACCATTTATGTCATTGTCAAATTTAGATTGCGGCGACGAATAATCTATTCTTGTACAGCGCAGCATGAATTCACGTCGATTCTTGGATGCCAGCTATCTTTTCTCCTGTTTATATTGTCCGCCCGAGCACTGTGCGGCTTTAAAACCGACATGTGTGCTGATCCAAATAGACTTCAAATACGCCTGGTGTCTCCGGCTCGTCCCTTCTTTATACCATAGCAGTCTGTATTCTATCACACCTTACATACTCAGCGCGACGACAAAGAACAATAAAGAGCAGAAGACAAATAAATTTGGACAGCTAGTAGTAAAGACACTAATATGCGTAGTGAAATGTATTTGGCATAAAAGAAAGTTCCCATTATTTTATTTGCATCTCCGAGTCAGTATTTCCATCGCCGCCGACGACGACAAGCGATAGTGAAAGGCCAGAAATATATAAAAGTACTAAGAATATGAATTCGAATATCGCCACACTGGCGAAGATTCTGACGATATGACGTCTCGTGGCGTGCGGCGACGAGCCAAATTGCGCCGCCGTCCATATCCCCGCGAGGATCGTGTCTAACCACTCTCCTTATAACGTTGTTTAAAAACACGAAGCATGAGGAAAACTTGGTCCTTGAGTGATGTATGGCACGCTCAGAAGACCTCATCAGCATTCCGGGACATCTATCTCTTCGCTGGGCTCGTCCATGAAGAACTCGTTCTCTGCTTTCGAGCCTGGGTCAGGAACGTCCACGCCATTCCCTAGTGCTGCAGACGCTCTTGTTGCCCGTCTCCGCCTCGATTGTGGTCTTGGTGTCCCAACCATCAACATATTTCTTGACATTCTTCACCACCCACTTTTCAAGCTGGAGGAATTAACAGTGCGCGATGCTGCCAATATCGACCTTGCAGTTGCTGCTCATCATGGCGACCTACAGAGAATCCGCGAACGAACGATGGCTGTTTCTTTCTTGACCACGACCTCAAACACGCCTTTATGTCTGTGCAGCTTCGCAGAAATTCCGTACCCAATACTTGAGCGCATTCTCGATGCAATTGCTACAGATGTGGATCTTCTTGATGAGGCGGTACAGTATCAAGTCCCGCTTGTCAACATTGCTGGGCGACGTAGTGATTGCTTGAGAACGTTAGCCCTCGTACACCGATCGTGGACGGTGCCTAGTCAGCAGCGTCTAGCTGCACGTATTGTTGCAAGGACCCCTTCTGCTCTCCTTCGACTGCTGCGGAGCCCGCTTCCCGGGCGCCATACGGAAGAACTTATAGTGGCGCTTGGCGATGTCTGGAATAACGGCTATCATTATGACGGCACCAACCGTGACGCTCCTGCGCGTCCAGGCGATGTAGAATCCGACTTGTGCAACCTGCTCAAGCGTTTGCCGCGTCTGAAGTCATTTATGCTGAAGGAAAGTGGCCTGCTAGAGGATATGATCTTACCGGAAGTCTCTAAACTGGTGTCTTTGCAAAGCCTTTCGTGGCACTGTGCGCACGGATATCCAAGTTGTGACTTCACACATCTGGTGGAGGCACTGCGTAGTCTTCCGAATCTGAGCTCTCTGGAGATAAGTGGATGGAGCTTCCACGCTGCGTCCGGGATCATATGTGGCGCACCTTTGCGGCAGCAACTGAAAGAGCTTAGAATATGTGTTTCACCGGGAGATATGCAGCTGGACCGAGTTGGATGGCTACTTCAGGCCCTCGCAGTGGACGAACGGGGCACGAAACTCATACTAGATATTACCCTTATAGGCACTTTAAGCATGACAGAAGTCTTTCGGCTGTTCCCTGATGCGCGCTTGGCGCTTGGACGGCTAGACACGCTACACATCATTAACAAGGGCGGTTTTGTCGAGTTTAATCTAGCACAAGCACGGACTTTACTGCAGGCGTGCTCTTCAGTACGACATCTGCACATTCAAGGTCAAACAGCCCCAATATCAGAATTCTTAGACATCCTTCCGCCAACGCTCGAGGAACTCTGCTTTAGTTGGTCTGACATGTGGAAGAGTCCGTGGAATCTCGTCGAGATACATCTACCAGGATTGATACAAAGTGGAGAATTGGATGAGTTGCGCCGAGTTGTTGTCTTCAATTACGAGATACCNTTTTATTCAAGATATTGTAGAGGGCGATGGAGAATCGCCTTCACATCCTTGTCCGAGAACACAGAAATGCTGCGACGAGCGAAGTATTGAGTTGGATCTACAAAGTAAACCGCCTGACTGGAGGTCTATTTAACAACGCCTTGGTAAGCGGCAAAAATGATCGGCTCAGCCGCTTATTGTGGCACACGGCAAGGCTGAATATGGCAATTCATACAATATTTCTCACGGTCATTCATTTGTACAGGTGGGTGTAATTAATCTTTTCACCTGCCTTATATAGTATATTTTCCCCATATGCGTGAATAATTGCGTCATCGTAAGTTTGCTGGTGCGAAAACCGCCAACACAAAAAAAACCAAAGATAAAAAAACATTCATGCCTAACTCCTAACTCGAATATTCTCTAAAAAAAACCATATAATTGACTTTAGCTTTATTGAGTTTGGCAGAAACTACAACCAAGCAGCTTGCCATTATGGCTATTCTTTAAACACATGCAAAATGTGTATATGAAATACATGCAGACAGTGCAATGACTAGATACTAATGCCCAATTGTAACTTATAATGTATATATGTGGATTATTTTGTATTAAAAACCTGCTTTTGACGCAAAATCGAGACGTCTTTCGGGAACGGAACTGGCATTCACCGCGTGTCGAGGCCGTCTATACGAAGGTATGTCAGCCGTGTACAGAAGTCCTGTAGTCAGCTGACAGACCCTAAGTTAGGTAGCCTGACAAAACGTAGTTACATGTAATTAAAAGCACTAAATAATTATCTGTAGTACCTCAATATATATAACCTTACATCAGCTGCTTGTAGATAATATAATATAATATATTATTACCTGTAAGAAGGCGTGTGTATGCTACCTTACAGCATCTGTAAGTATCACCAGTAAGATGGTCTGAGCTTATCTAGTCACCCCTTGCAGAATATTATAAAATAATACTATAATTGCTGTATTGTTTTTCGAAATATTAAATAACAATTAATATAACAGCGCTCATTTCCATCCCGCCGCAGACTTCATCTCAGGCTGTAAGTGATCCCGATGTTCCACAAGTATTCTCAGATACTTTGCTTTGTCAGACCAGTCAAGATATTGCAAGGCGACTATACTGAAGGTGTTTGGTAATTTAGCAGTGCATTTCTGGGCATAGATTTAAGCATTCTCACCAGATGCAGACCCATAAACCTGATCAAACGCATGGACAGACTTAGATTTCGGTACCTCAGATATAAGATAAGAGATGCACAATCTATTTCTGCATGCACTTGCCTATCAGGGGACTGGATCACATTCAGTAGCAGGGAAGGATGACCTGAAAGTTGATGTGCTAGCTGTCTCAACTGGTCATGGAATGTGCATATCGGAGGGCAACATATTTGCACGCATTGGAATTAGTTTTGGCAGAAAAATACCTGTGAGAAAAAAAAGAGAGTCATACCCGAGATTCCCGAAGAGAGCGCAGTTCGCATAGGTGAAGATGCTGATATTCAAATCATCGAGTTGACAAGTGCATACATTACCCGTAGCATATGCAGATACTGTAAAGTGGGGGTTGCCTTACCCTTCTATACATTATTTTTAATCAACGAACATAGGCAATGAATTCAAGCTAACTGACCTGTTCATTTGGACTGAATCAATAGACTTGGTTGGTTGCAAGGCAACAAATACAGGGGATGAAAGTCAGAATCAATGAAGAATGTCTCTAAGTTGCGGAGCAGCTGCTCGGTTTTAATACAGAATGATAAATAAACCTTACCTCGTTGAAATCACTGTCATCCTCTCCTTGTTTACCCAGATTGCCTGCTTCCACAACACGAATAACCTTCAGCACCTTGTGTGAAGCCACAGTCTTGTCTTGCCAGTCAAAATCACAAGAAGTGGACGACTTACAGTAAGGGAAAAAAGACATCTATGAATCTCGTCTTCATCTACAAGTGAAGAGAGTCAAATTTTCATTTGAAGCTTCAATATTTTCTGCAGAGTTAGACTGAGGAGCTATCAAAAACAAAGAAAAGACCCACTACACACTGGCAAGCTGCTTCACCAGCTTGTCTTAGCCATCTCCTCAACCATCTGTTGCATAATAATTTCCCTTTTCCTTCTCAAAAGCATATGGTGTGTACAGAAAGGCGAGTGTGAGCACTTGCATGCATCTGTTGTGCAAAATAGAACAAATTTCATAAGAATGAGAGGAGCGCTTGGAGGACGATGTGTGATGGAGCCTGTGTGTTAAGAGATGCAGCATGAGACTCGGAGTGCATCCAACTTCAAGAGAATTGTAATAATCTGTGCCAGTGTGGCATACTTACAGCACATTGAGAACAGCAAGAGTTGAATATCTGCTCTGCATCTGCCATTTGAACACAACTTGTTCTTGGAGTAGGAAGCCATCTGGTGAGGTGTGCGACACCTGTCGGCACGTGTCACAGTAAAGGGGAAGAGATGATGGGGGTGGAAGCACAAGTTGGAACTTAGACTTGAAGCAGAATGTATGCTGTACAAAGCACTATCCAGATAAATCCAGACCATATTTTCTTACCTACAGACAACCTCTTTCCAGGACACATACCCTTGGTTTATGGCAGGTGGTGCAATATTTCCTATATCCACCTGTATGCACTGTATTTTAGGACATCTAGATGTACATATTTCCAGATATGTATAGCTTTTCCATTTTAATCTGTGTACACCTTATTTTATGCTACCTAACCTTACTTGAATACAGATGGTGCTAGATACCTTTACATCACCTGGGCGGATACCGCTAGATCGACCTGACACGCAGTGAATAGGTTGATGTCCGAATATCGTAGAGTAGAAAAGGCAAATTTCCCTCAGAAAGGCAACTTCCCAAATATGGCAACGTCTAATATGGCCTTAGTACTAGTGTTTTATATAGATTGCAATTGTGTTTTATGTAAGTATCGAAATGTATCAATTTTTCGGTCTTGTACTCTTAGTATCACCAGACCAGCGACAGTGAGCATGTCAGAAATGTCAAAGTATAATCTTCACCAAAGAACCCGACCCCGACAACTACTCTTGCCGTCGTCGCGATGATAGACGACGGTGGTTAGACCAGCTGATCACGCCGATCAAGAACTACGGCGCACACTGAGAATACTAATGATGACCGCAACGATTCCGGCTGAGTCGAGTCCGAACCTGAGTCTAAAATATCCATTACCGCCTCATAAAAAAAGAAGTACGCTGGTATCGCCCTCGTCGTACCCCTTGCGCGTGCGGGGAGTCCGTCATGGCCTGCCCGTAGCCATGGGATGAGCTATAATCCTTCACAAAGGCTAGGCTACTAGCATAACATATTATTATCATATTGCGTACAGAGACTTTCATACGAAACGAGAAGTTCCACTGTATACATATTGCCAGTGATCTATGAGTTGCGTTGGACTCGAGCCAATTATCTAGAGTAGATACAGTTACTATACAGGATAAAATAAGTAATACATCTCGACGCAATAAATAATGTACTGTAAGTATCATGAATTCTCTCGTTGTTCACTCACGACGAGACTTCGGAAACGAGCGTCACTACGGGTTTAGTAGTATACAAAATAAAGGACAATCCCCAAGTTTGTTCTTTGATTTCGCCGTCAAGTCTTCGGAAGAGTTCTTGAATAAAGTCAATATTTATACACTCATAGAGGAGTACAATAGCACTGACCGTTGTCTCTTCGAAGTGTCAGTTATCAAAGGCGAAGGACGTTCGTCCTCTGCCTTACGCTTGTTCTGTGAACCTTGGGTCTTTATCGATTTCTCGGTGAGCCTTTCAAGTTCAACAATCTCGATTCCAGCTGCATCCTTCTCGCCATCTTTCCATTTTGCGACGAAAAAATCGTGTATTTCCATGAATGCATTTTCATCGATTATTTTTGGAGCCCTTTTCTCTGCTTGAGTGTACTGAGTTCGAAGAAACCTGCGTAACTTGTCCAGAATACCAACAACCTTATGGAAGGACTCCGGGAGATATTCTATTGTTCTCTCGAAATTGTCCTCATTAACAAAGAAGGGGAAGCGATCTGTAGTATTCAGCAGTTGAGGGAAAAGAAGATTCGCTTTATCGGCCTGCAGAATCCTTTCCATTTCTGTCCTCGTGTTCTTTTCAGACAAGTCTTCGTGAAGAAACAGCTCCCATACTGCAATCCACCATATTGATTCCATGTCGTGCAGAGGATTATACCAAATACCTGGTTTTCCTTCTGCGCCAGGCTTCTCGGAATGCGCCTCAGCCACATTGTTGACCACTTCAATCCGACTCTCGAACGTACTGTCAGAGTCTTGACTTTTGTCGGTATAATCCGAGTCTTGCTTTTTGTTCGTATAGCCCAAGGTTTGCCTCTCATTCTTATTATTCGAGTCATGTGTCTTCACAGAATTAACAGGCACGTCCTTCGAGGAAGCGAGTTCGTTTTCTCCAGTAATCTGCTTCCGATCCGCCGTAACAGGTTCGTTGCTCGCTCTAACTGACATCCAAGGCCTGAGCTTGTCCACATCTTTCTTGGCTTCGTCATCCAGTCTTTCCCCTACAGTTTTCATTTCCTCCCGCCCTAAGTCCCCTATAGCTTCTTCGTCGCTTGTCAATTCGTCTTCGCTGTAGGGTCGCTCATCTTCAAAGGAATCAAACATCGCCTTCGCTTCCTTCATTTCCTGTGCGAATATTCCTTTAGGCTCCGAAGGCTTGAATATGTAATCCCGCATTGAAACCTCAACAGCCATGAAGTCCAGTGTTCCCTGCAGTTAAGCTCCATCAAAATGATTAACTTCTCACGTAGGAACATATGCACATACCGTCCGGACTTCATGCTTAGCGTTGACTCCCATTTTCTTCGCGTATTCCAGGTCACCTAGTATACCACGCTTATGGTATAAATAGGTATTGCCGGCACTGATATCACGATGCACCCATCCAGCTCCATGTATGTACTTCAAGGCTGCACAAATTGTCACATTGGGTATCTCTCGTATCAACAGAGAAGGAAACTTACCTGCTGAAATATCTTTCAGTACAGTGAATACATCTGACAAGGCCTTCACAGAATACAGCGTCTCCG
>SGPK01000416.1:0-22732 GCA_004802695.1 Phellinidium pouzarii
CAGTACATCATTGACATTCTTGAGCGCTTTGAGATGAGCAACTGCACTACAGTCACCACTCCCCTTCCTGATGGTCATAGGCTCAGCAAGGCAATGGCTCCCAAGGATGCTGAAGAGATTGCATTCATGAAGACTGTCCCTTACAGGCAGTTAGTTGGTGCTCTGATGTACTTGGCTGTTGCCACTCGTCCAGACATATCCTATGCGGTGGGAGTTCTTGCGCGCTTCAGTTCCAATCCTGGCCCTGGTCACTGGAAAGCTGCTAAGCACTTGTGTCGTTACCTTCAAGGTACCAAGGACATGAAATTGACTTATGCACCTGATCCCCATGCACCTGAGTTGTTCACTACATTCTCTGATGCTGATCATGGAGGTGATGAGGACAACAGGCGGTCTACAAGTGGAATGGTGGTGAAGATGGGTACTGGAGCTATCAGCTGGGCTAGTCGGTTGCAGACCATAGTGACATTGTCCACCACTGAAGCAGAATACATCTCTGCTGTTCAGTCTGGTCAAGAGATTATTTGGTTGCGCAATTTACTCAGTGAATTTGGATATGAGTTCACTGGACCCTCTATTGGATTTATATGATCCTGTCACTTCATATTATTTGCCTTTTATCATTTTGACCTTTATTTATTTCTCCCTGACTGGGAGTTGAACACTCAACCTTGATTATATAATGTTGGTGTTGAAGCGGCAGAGTCCATGGCTGAGTGCTCCTTATCTTTTGCACTCATCCATTGGACTCAGGCATGTATTATTTTGTTAATAAATATCTTTTGCACTCATCTATTGGACTCAGGTCTTTGTCTGCTGCAAGTTGTGAGGCTGCCAAACCTCACATATCTCGCATTTTTGTGAGGACCTTGATGGTTTTGTCATGAAGGATCAATTTTGTTGTGGCAAAGATCAGGATGTCATCCATATAGATGAGAATTGCCCCAGCAATAATCTCCTCTGTGTAGATTCCATCCATGAACTTTTGAAATGTTGCTGGTGAATTGCAGAGTCCAAAGAACATGACTGTGGGTTCAAATAATCCCCTGGGAGTGACAAACACTGCCTTCTCTTGATCACCCTCTTTGATACAGATGTTGTTATACCCCAATCAAACATCCAATTTGGTGAAGTATTTCATGCCCTTGAGCTTATCAAGGAGATCACTGATTAATGGTAATGGGTATGCATTCTTGATTGTTCCTTCATTTAGGTAATGATGAACAAGATCAAAACCCAGGGGAGCAGGAAATTGTCAAGAAATGCTATGTCCGTCCCAGATGAGGATTGTTTGTGTCTCTAGTGCAGGAGAACAGATCAATCAGCTTGAGACACTACCATGCGCCTTCAGATATGCCAGAGGTGTTACAGTAGCTTACCTCACTTCCTTTTCAACTTCCTTTTCCTTTGCTACTTTGACCACCCCTAAAGTAGCACTGCTTGGTCTGTGCACCAAGTATGTTTATCTATATAAACCATGTACTCTAGTAAGTAGGTCCTTAAGCTTGACCTCTTGCTGAAGAAGTGTCTCTTGTCTTGCTTGACTATTACTCTTGTTGAAGTAATAAGTCTTTATCATTGATTATCTAAGTGTTAGGCTACTCACCTTGACAAGAGGTGCTTCATGCTGGCCAATCTATCCCTGGATTGAGACAGCTACTTTGTGTTACAATTTCCTTACCTTATCCCATCACATCACCCCGCTTATCTATCCATCTCATCATATCACTCCGCTTATCTATCCATCTCATCTCATCACTCCGCTTACTTCAACAGTAGCCCCTGTATCACCTGATCACTTGTTCCACCAAGTTCTATACCCTTCTATGCTGACTGATGCTCATCCTTCGCTCAGTCATCCNTTCTATCACTTTCCATCACTTCCACCCCTATGTACTAGTAGTATATAAGGCATGTACTCAGAGCCCTAAGCCCTAAGCTTGAGCTCTTCGTTCTCATAGCCAAACACCTTGTCACCTAGTCCACCAGTGTGCTCATTGAGCCTCATCAGTACCAATCGATCCTCTCAGGCCCTAACTCGGCTCTCAGCTTACTCGTCACTCTGCTCTTACTCGTTACCTCGTCACTGTTACAGCCTTTGGCTTAACACTAGTATCCCACGGAAATATTGCAACAAACTTAGCAGATCTATTATTTGTTGTTAACTCAATCAATTTATTTGATTTAAAGTGCTGCCAGTAGCCTAGCTTCTTGTCTACAAACCCCTGTAAAAATTAGCCATGAAATGTGCTACAGTTAAAGTTGGTAGAGCCTGCATACAACTGCATACAAAAATGGACACTTTCAAGTCTTCATGGCATTTCAATCCTAATTAGGCATTATCAATTATGCTGATACCATATCCAGGGTAGCTGGAACCATTATCTACACTCTGGCTTTTTAATTACAAACATACATTCACACTTTGTTGAGTATTCTCATTTTCTTTCTAATCAATCCCTAAAAATCGTAGAAAAATACTTACATGCTCATAAAAGCAACAGGATGTTCCTAAGATGCAAAAGAATGGGCCTAACCGGGAATTGAACCCGGGACCTCCTCGAAATTACGTAATGCCGGGTTCAGTTCCCAGTGACTACTCCCTAACAAGGAATCATACTACTAGACCATCAGGCCGACGTGAGCAAAGCCGCCTAACTATGTCTTAACTCCTCATTAGTAAAAGACTTTTGCCAATAATTTTCATTATTTACTATTGCAAGTGCTTGTAACGTCTCATGCTAACACGCTTACAAGTTGTAAGCGTGTTAGGATGAGATGAAAGGTAGTGATAAACAACACTCCGAACCATCTAATACAAATATCGCCCGTTGCTGGCAATTGCCCCCAATTGCCCAGAAAGAAGGTCAATTGGCCCCTTTTCTCCTCCACTTTGGGCATGCTAATATCCTGCGTTTTTCGCNTTTTTTTCCCGTTAAATTTCAGCATGGTTGCTGACAAATCAGTTGCGCAATAGAGATGTGTACTCCTACTTCTGCTGGAAAGCTGGAGGTCTGCATGGGTATACCAGGTATATGCCATTTGACCCGGCACTGATTTATTGCATTGCGACACCGCCTACGCTTGAACAATAATAGGCCGATGGTAGTGTTATGGCCGCTAGTCCTCCTAATACTGCGCTAACAATTGTACCACTATTCTTGTGGCTCCCAGATGAAATCGCAGCCTGAGCGGGAGAAGAATGAGAAGGAAAGATTGCCAAAGACGGTGTAGGACCTGGAAACGAGTCATCAGACGAGCCTTCTGTCGTCACCTCGGTCTCATTATCAGCTCTACGAAGTATAATCAATAGTATTTCAATTTAGTCAAATTAAAAAAACATACGCACGAATAAATCAAATAGTCGAAAAGAATCAGTGACGCGTTGCCCCCTATAGCCGTTTGTATGATAAACGTATGCTGCGTATTGACGAGACTCGTATTAACGTATGCAGACACATTGTATTCGTAGAGCGTATCCTCCGAGGGGATATATAAGAAATTTCCTACTTCCTCCCCATCTATGGAAAAGCTCATATTGGTGAGTGTTGTCACAAAAGGTATCGTATTCGCCAGAATAACGAAGGTATAAACCGCAGATCCTTTAGGCCAAATTAAATTTCAGTCAAATATGCACTACAGAGACTGAGAAACTCCGAGTCACTAGTGAAGCTTATCTCTATCTGTTTCGGGCTCGCATCCCCCGGGTGCCATGTTGCGTCGTGCCAGGTTTCGTCGAACGCAAGAGATGCGTTTGGCTATGCTTTGCAATTCTTACATGTCGCTCCCTGTTTCCAAGGGTCCATAGAAGAACCATTATAGACTGGTTTCCTCCCAGATATGGAGTCCCCATTCTCGTCGTCGACTGTAACATTGAAAAGGACACCCTGAGACATCCCAAGGTATAGAAGTAAGATGAGTATCACAGACGTAATGTTTGAATTTAGTCTTTGAGTGCGAGACATCTGCGAGGCTCAAGTTTAGCAGACCGCAGTTGCAGACTAGACAAGAGCGTGGCCCTTTTGTCACGAATACAAACTAGGATCGACTCTAGAACGGGAGTGAGGTTTTATCGAATAAAGGGAGGGCAATGGAAGTACCATGTAATATGGTATCATCAGCAAGGCTGTCATGAGGTAGAAGGTCAAGCCAGTCGAGGGCTCTCTTATGGTTTCAGTAATACTTCAGTCGAGCATAATTCTCTCCAGCACCATTTTTGATTTAGGCGTATCGGTCATCATGGAGAGATTGATTCGTCGGCGACTTACTTGAGGCAAAAAAGACCGACCGAATTCAACTGATTCTGAGCCGGTAATCGTTCAGTAATCGTTTCCATCTGACATTGCCTTCAGTTTACTCGAACGAACTCCTAGTGTACCTCACTTTACATCAGATTCACAGTTACAGGCATCGGTACACTGGATGCTGTTCTGGCAGCGCATTATTTATTTTCCTTCATCATCTTCAACTAAGCAAGACTGACTGCTAATATATTCAGTGTCACTAACTCTTTTCAACAAGCTTATCTTTTTAATAGAGAACTCACTTTCCATGGTTATTCCTTCGTGAATCTATGCATCTTTAAGCACAAGCTGAAATACACCTTTGTTCCATACGTTAGACACTAGTTCTCCCTACAATCCCGGCTGCAAGCTAGGAGACCCCCTTCCTTCTGTAGAATAATCAGGCGGAGGCTCGTTATCAGCTCCCAAACGGCCCTGCTGTGCTTGCAGACGCTCATCGAGAAGGAAGAGGACCTGATCCCGCAGGGCATCATTCTCGTCCGACCTCTCTTCCTCAACCAAGCTCAAACATCGCCTCCGCCGTTCTACATCAATGTCTGAAAGGACACTCGATCCTTCCACTTGCACTTTGCCCACCCGATTAAGAACTCCAATTTCTTGTTGTATTTGTTCCATCTGTCGGGCTAGCCTTTCGCTGCGCACCTGCCGTCAGGACTAACGAAAATTCTTCAGTCTGCTCAACAGGATCATCATCACTGTATGCAGGATCGGTAGGGTATGTGGTTGCTGACAAAGACATCCCAAGGATAGAGACAGATCCTCTCCAATCTACCGATAGTCTGTCAGTTGTGTACGGCTTCCCCCCAAGTTGATATATGACTTTGACATTGCCCTTCATCCGGCGCTTGCACAGAAAAAGGCCGGCTAATAACGCGGTAAATATAATCCCTCCTAATACTGTGCCAACAATAAAACCGGTATTCTTGTGACCTTTCGATGAGGAGGAGGTCGCAGAGCTTGGTACGGGTAGAAAAGAGGTGGGATTAGGACTGAAAGACGATGGTGGGAAAGATGAGGTTGTGGTTACAGCTATTTCGTTATCAGCCCTACGCAGAAATTCAGTCGGAACACTTGACTCAAAACTAAACAAATACATACGAATAAATTAAGTAATCGAAAAGGACCAATGACGCATTGTCTCCTGTCGTCTGCATGCTCAGAGTATGCTTCGTATTGACGAGACTCGTATTGACGTTTGCAGGCACATTGTATTCGTAATCCGAGCTTGCTGAGGGGATATGTACGAAATTTCCCACCTCGTCTCCGTCTATAGAAAATCTCAAATTGGTGAGCGTCGTTGTAAAAGGTATCGTATTCGCCAGAATGACAAAAGCGTAGACCGCAGATCCTTATAATGATTTAAAATTTGGCGAGATATGTACGATAGACCAAGAATGACTCACCAACGAAGTTGATCTCTATTAATTTCTCAGCCGGGTCTCCTGGATTCCATGTTGCGTCATGCCAAGTGCTATCAAATGCAAAGGATGCATTTGGTTGTGCTGCACATCCCTTGCATGTCGCTCCCTGTTGCCAATTATCTTTAGAAGATCCAGAGTAGAGTGGTAGCCCCCCAGTCATGGAATCCCCATTCTGATCGTCGACAGTAACGTTGATAAGGACAGCCTGAGATATTTCAGAGCCCAATAGCAGGGAGAGCACCAGGGTTATGATTGTTACATTCATCTTCAAACTTCAGAGTTTCTACAAAGCATTCAGAGTTGCTAGGCTGTGTGAAGACGTCGTCCTTTTAACACGAGACACTCAGCTTGAGGAAGATGGCCCTAGGACAAAGAAATCAAAACAGAGACGAAGTTAGTTGAGGACCCTCCAGCAGTGATGGTAATGTGTACTATAGTACCATCTCCACGAGATGAGAGGTCGAGCAAGCTGAGACGTGATAGCATGCTATATGATTGTCGACGAGCAAGAGTAGACAGAAAGAGGAAGTTGAACCAGCGCAATAAGAAACTTGAAACTCCGCGATTAATATTGCTTGAATTATCGAGTAATGCATCATGTAACAAAACATGTGACATGTGGCTTGACCTGCGGGAATGCGAGATTGACAAGTAAGAAAAAAAGTATATAATAAGCAAGCAAATAATTGATGTTTGGAGTCGTTTTTTCGGCAGCTAAATTGAGTCCTTCAGAAACCAAAAATACCAATATTATGACAAGATGTCTTATTCTGCCAGTGTATCCTACTCCCATATAGTATTACTTCCTACTAGGCTCCCCTCCGCATGCCAGTGGTCATTTCTTCTGTGGAATAATAAGGTGGCGGCTCTTCGACATTTTCGAAGTCCGCCCGCTGTGCTCGTGGCAGGCAATCGAACTCGTCGAGATGGAAAGGGCGCTGCAGGGATCCATTTATGTAATCTTCCTCTTCCTTAGTCAGGCTCAAGCCTCTCCCGTGCCAGTGTTCTGCACCAACGTTCGGAAGAGCCTCTACGTTTTGTGTACCCGCCTCCGTAATGGACGCTAGAACGGCGGCGCTCTCGCGCCGGACGCTTGCCCTTATGGTTGGATTATGGTCAATACACGAAGAACTGGTGGAGTACGTTGGCGCGGTTGCAATCGCATCAAGACAGAGGCGATCCCTGCATGAGCGAACAGACCGGACATATATACGTTTGACCGAAATGTATATGTGATATCGTGATCATGTCGCCATCGAGGCTTGCATATAAATAGAGTGGCAAGCAAAGCGATTACAACAAGTCCCCCCAATACTGTGCCGACAATTAAGCCTGTATTTTTGTGGCCTTTAGACGAAGTCTGAACGGTAATGGGAGAGGTCGACGGAGGAACGAATTTCGGAGAGACGGCACTAAGTCCTGCAGATGACGTCGACACTATTGTCTCAATTTCGACTCTATAGCAAATATTCAGTATAGCGATTCAACATAATGAATTGAATAAAACTCACGAATATATCACATAGTCGAAAAGAACCAGCGACGCGTTGTCTCCGATAGCCGTTTGCATGGTCAAAGTATGCTGCATATTCAGAAGGCTTGTATTGACGTATGCAGGGACATGATATTCGTAGTCCGTGCTCGATGAAGGGAAATGCATGAAGCTCCCTACCTCCTCGCCGTCTATGGAAAAGCTCAAGTTTGTGAGTGTAGTCACATAGGGAATGAAATTCGCCAGGATTACAAAAGCATATACCGCAGACCCTAAGTTGATGAAAGTTCTAGCGCGATATATGGTTTCGAAAGAAGAAGACTCACTAAAGAAGTCTATCTGCATTACTTTCGGACCTGCATCTCCCGGATGCCATGTTGCGTCTTGCCAGGTGCCATCGAATGCAAAAGATGCATTGGGTTGCGCTCCACAGCCTCGACATACTGCTCCCTGTTCCCAGTTATCCCCAGGAGGACCAGAAAAAGTCGGTATCCTCCCAGACACAGAATCACCATTTCGGTCATCGACAGTGATGTTGACAAGGGCACCTCGTAATGTCTCTATATCTGAGAGAGACAAGCACCACGAACCAAGTAGTGAAAAGCATGCCCTTTCTTTGAGACATCTGTGGCTCCCAAGTTCTCCAGGTTGTGTATGTAGGCAAGAAGTAAATGTTGTTTCATCGAGGAGACAGGCAGAAAATCTCACGACCTAATTAATGCAAGGGATCTCCTAAGGGGGTTGAAACAGAAACAGGGTATTTCTGGTCAAATCAGGTGGTATCCACGAGTAGAATATCAAGAAGAGAACTCCTTAACTACACCAGCAATGATGATGGCCGTTCTGCGGAAAAGTAATGGGAGAATTTGACAGATTCAAGTTAAGATTGACAGGACATTGCAAGCTGTAACATAGTAACCAACTCGGGAGATCAATGCAGCATGTTGCGGAACATCTTGTATTCCAGATCAAGCTCAGAGATGCCTGTCTCTTGCTGTCTTCAGTGAAGCCGCCTCGAGCAGAGTTAGAGAAAGCCAGCACATCCCTGAAGAGATAATGATGAGTTACAGATCTAGTGTCAGTACCTGGTTTAAGACAATTGAGCGACTATAGCAAGTCCAGTGCAAAAAATAAGCGTCATCTCGATTCGCGACTCTGGATGAGAACCGCGTTGGGATCAGTATAGTATATTCCTCTACTCAGAAAAAACCAGATGTCGTGGCGCACGCCATCATGGCAGTAGAGAGCTCTAAAGAAGCCCCGTTCGGGAACTCGGCCTTGGTCTTGGCCTCCCGCCAAACCAAAATTATCTAAGCCNGGGGGGCCCGGGGGCCGAAGGGCAAACTCACTCTGTAACCATATTTTTCACTTTACATAACTGATGCTTACATGTCTGATCTGAATGCACTTCCTGTTTAATTCATGAGAAAGAAAGAAACTCAAGATTGAACAATAACTGCAACTGAAATTGGGTGAACAAGGTGTTTTCCTGGAAGAAAGATATACTTTATATTTATATAGCATGAAATCCCAACCATGGTGGAGTAAATTTCATGTTACTATGCATTCACTACATTATATTAATATTGTTGTTATATCTGCAATGCATGACGTAATGGGACCAACGTGTTACCTTTGTGGTCAAGGCCGAACTAAGTTGTCCCCGGGGATAGCCGGTATATGTAAGCTTTTGAAAACTGTTACTTTATACTTGCCCCTCTTTTTCCTTCTCATTCTTTTCTTCAATCAACAATCAACATGGCGCCTGTAGAGACCGAATATTATGAGCTGGTTCGTCTGTGCAATTTTCCTAGCAATTTTCGCGCTGAATTTCTCCGTACTTTGGTAGTTGGACGTACCGGCTGACGTCAACGACACCGAGCTCAAGAAAGCATATCGTAAAGCCGCAATGAAGGTTACTTGTATTTGCTACATCACGAGCCCAGAGGGTTTGGCACGACTCAACTGCGTCTGCTATAGTATCATCCGGACAAAAACCAGTCTCCCGATGCCGAAGAAAAGTTCAAAGACATCAGGTGAGTCACCTCCTGAGAAGTTCTGCGCATCTGCGTACTGAACTCATTTGATGATTCTTAGCAAGGCATACCAAGTATTATCAGATTCTGTGCGTTGCCTGCCTCTCAACAAAGGCTCTAGTGACTGACGCTATGTGGAGTGCAGAATTTGCGAGCTGTTTACGACAAGAATGGGAAATCAATGGTACGTAGTGTCTCGGGAAACATACCAGAAGATGTCAAGTTGACTGGCAGAGTTGTTTATTGCAGACTGACAAAGAAGGGCCGGGTATGGAGGATGCGGCAGGCTTTTTCGCGAACGTCTTCGGTGGTGAACGATTCGAGGAATACGTGCGTGGCAAAGACGACTTATAAAGGATTGACTCATCCTAGTCACAGATCGGAGAGATTTCACTGATGAAGGAAATGACGAACGTTGCTTCAGCAGTCATGACTGACGAGGAGAAGGTCGAGTTAGAACAGGACGCGAGGGCATCGAATGCCCGTGGGTCTGGGGTGACGACGCAAGCGCCTTCGCCACTTGAGCACCACTCACCTCCGAACGTGCCAGCATCCCCCAAAACACCTAGTGCATCATTCGACGCCACGCTTTCATCCAGTCCTCCTGCCGCCAGCTCGTCAGGCTTAGCTGTCGTGACGGTAGATTTGCCTGCGCCGTCACCGTCAACATCTCCAGCGCTACATGATTCCTCAAAAGCATCCGCAAGTTCAGAGGATCTGCGACGGAAAAAGGGCAAGCAGAAGCTAACTCCTGAGCAGAGACAGAAGCTCGAGGAGCTCGAAAAGGAGCGACGCAAGGCGATGGAGGCGCGTGTTAAGATGCTGACAGAGAAGTTGATCCAACGCATTCGACCCTTCGTCGATGCGGAGCATCCGGGGGATTCAAACGACCCTGAGACGATCGCATTCCAGCAAAGGATGCAACGCGAAGCTGATGATTTAAAGTTCGAGAGTTTTGGTGTCGAGGTGTGCAATTCTTTATCCTTTTCGTAAATGTTGCTAATGCTTGCAATAGCTCTTACATACCATTGGAACAGTTTATATGACAAAAGCATCGTCTTACGTGAAGTCTCGAAAATTCCTCGGCATGTAGGTGATAAGCCTTTTCCCCCCCTTCTTACACCGTCTTGACTATGAAAATGGCAGTCCCGGTTTTTTCTCTCGCCTCAAAGAGAAGGGCACGATGGCAAAAGATGCGTGGGGTGTTATCGGGAGCGCGTAAGTGTTATACAGACCTTTTGATGTCCCACAAATCTAAGAAATAAGTCTAGCATTGGCGTGCAGCATATTATGATTGTAGGGCTGTTTCTTTGTTTTCTAGGTCCGACTTAATAATGTTTTTGCGTATTAGGAAATGGNAAAAGTTGCAAACACGTGGCGAAATTGCAGAGGAGGAGTTAAAGGCGCTTGAGATGGACATGACGGGAAAGGCACGTCTGATCAAATCCTATCAATAATTATAACATTATTCAACATATAGTACAGATCATGTTAGCTTCATGGCGTGGTACTCGGTTTGAAGTCATGCAGGTCCTGCGGGAGGTATGCGATAAAGTGCTTAAGGATACCACCGTGTCCGAGTCCGTCCTGCTGAATCGTGCGAAGGTAGGGCAGAACGCCGTTTGCTATACATCGAATCTACGTAACAATTATTAAATGTAGGCACTGATGATCACCGGGCATATCTTCCGGAGCACGGTGCCCGATGAGTCCGCGGAGGAAAGGCGGGAATTAGAGCGGTACATATGTTCTCCTCATCAACTTGTAGGGAGAGAATTTAACTCAAGCTTTTACTCAATTTCATAGGATGGTCGCGGAAGCAGCGTCGGGCAAATCGAAGCACAGCCGGGTGCAGGCAGAAGCACGGGCCGCGGCACGTACGCGGCGAGACGTCGATCGTCACGCGACTAAAGATGCGCCAACTCACGAAGCTCACTCACACTGACCCAACTCTTTAATGCGCATCTTTCTCTTTACGCGTGAAATAGGACACAAAATGATCTAACAAAAAAAAAACTGACAATCTGGAACTCGTGAGTTGAAATTTGAGTGCGGGCGGTTGGAGATTATGTGCCAGTGGATGTCCGGCTTGCTGGACAGAGGAATATACTTGCATAAGTAGTTTGCTAGAATCAAATTAGAGTACAGAATAATATTTTAATATACGTGTTTCGTATGCATTAAATGGGACTTTCTGGTCTGATGTTTTCTGTTCACTTGTTTTGTTTTTGACATTAGTACTACAAAACGTTACGCACCGCCCTNAAAAAAGGAAGGTCATGCACAACGTCTATCAAATATATTTATGCGTGCTTATTTGGCACTCACACATAAAGGCAGAGTAACTTAAAATTGATTTTCAGTAGGTTTGGGGGGAAGAAGTTTCGTGCGCTCGCTTAGATTCATACACCCAGGTGTGAGGCATCTTCCCTTTTAGGTAGTACTGTCACTATCGACGACACCGTGACTTGACTTGACTCCTGAGTCTTTTGGTCGTGTTTTTCTCACTAATCCGGGCCAAAATGGAGCCNTTTTTTTTTTATCAAGAAACTATCCGCAAACTCATGCACCTCCTTGTTTTATGTTCCTAGAACCCGCGGAAGAGGAACATAGACGTTCAAGTGACGACGAAAAGCCCGCCGCTCTCTGATGGTCCACCCGGCGGCCGGCCCTCTTTTCCCGCTTGCCTCAACATCTAGTTTCTTATAAGTGGAAAAGGAGGTGCAATCTGTATTTTGGATTGTATCTTGCTTTTCCAAAGCTTGAAGCACTGTTGACTTCTCAGAAGTCACTTCTTACTGCAAGAATAATGAGAGTGTAGAGACTCGGAAATGTGTCGTCGACGAGCTTGTGGTACCATCAGGTGTACGCACCGACTGCTAGTGATAGGTGGAGTGCAGACTGTGCAGCAGACAGACTTTCATGCATTCTATTGCTCTTTTTAGAGGTAAAAACAGGCAAAATAAAAAACGAGCTTAGAGAGCATGGCTCTCCCCAATAGTATGTGTTTCGCTTCATCGATCTGCCTTTGTTTTACATGTGACGCCTCTTGAATTAGTCTCGAATAGCTCGTCTTGTAATATAATTTGACTCTGCTCAGATTATTCCGGTGCCTAGGCCACAGCACCGTCTTTCCACGGTACGAGCTCCTTGTTCTTTCATAATCTGTTCGTCTGTTCACAGCATGAAGTCTTCCTTCCGAATATGAAGGTGTCAAGGCACACTCTAAACTGTGTTTACGCAACCGCATAAACCGTCATCCAGGGCTAAGGTTGAGCATCAATGCCTCGGAAATTGATAGGCATCCATTCATGGTATTCAACGTAACATCCCCTGCTTGGTGATCTCAAACTTACAGTGCACTTTGAAAGCAGCTACATCCATTGTCTGGTCCGACATTGTACGGCTTTGCCGATACTGTGGTTCACTATTGAGTGTAGGTGGCAGACGAGGTGATCCTTATGTGAATGCATCGGAGCACTGAGCCAGAGAAATAGTTTGTCCCAGAAGCATGGGTCGACAGTGAAGGGGAACCTTCGCTTGATTTTTACAATAATACTTACAATCATTTTAACTGCAAATTGTATTTGGTGAGTTGCGTTGCGTCTTGATCAAAGAAGCTTATTATTGTAACAAATATAGGCCTTCTCTTTTCCCTTTCCACCACGTGTTTAATGACCATTTCCTCCTAATATTCAGATAATTGATTCGTATTTCTTGATCCGAGATATTTGGAGGACGTCATGCACGTCCTAACTTGCTTGGCATTCTGTTGCAAAAATTTCTTCATTTGATCGCTGCTCAAAATATGTGAGATGCAGAGTGCCTGGACCTAAAATGAGGACTCGGAGTCAATCGTCCTGTGGGTTCAACAATGATATGTTCGGAAACTTTGCTGTGCACGTTAATTCAACTACCAATGGTAAGTGCTGCGTATCATACTGTGTTTGAGCCGACTGTGATTATCATAGAAAGGCTTGGCATTTTCATGAGAGCCGTTGATCTATTTCTATCAGCTTGCTCCCACTCGCGCCCAACGGTGAGATGGCGCACCAACGCCCCTAACCTCGGGTTGGCGCTCGGCCAATACCATGGAACTAGGTGCCTGGCTTAACGGCTCTGTGAGTCTCCGCGCTTGTGGTCTTTCGCTGTCTCCATACCCATGCGCACGGTTCTATCCTCTTCAATCTTCGTCCGCGCTTTCTAAATGTTATAGATCGGCTCCCTTTCTAATGAAAGCGGCAAAGAAAGAAGTTGTTATATGGCTCGGCTTCTTGTTGCATTACTCTCTCTCCTTGCTCTGAGTGGTCAACGGATATCAGACATGTCGAATTCTCGGTCTCATCGCTGGGAAAATGGACCTGCTGAGGCCCTCCTTTTTGTTCCTAGGCCGTTCAATGCCAAATACTTGCATTCATTGACTCTTTTTTTCAATATTAAATAACGGTTGAATGAAAGCTATAAAGTTGGAGTCAACTGCAGCTCAGGTCTTCACTCGTCGAGCCCTCTTTGCACTGATCAGCACGATCATCGCAATCCCCTCAACATGGTATTCAAGCTCACTCTCGCAACTGTCGCTCTTGCTGCCCTCGTCGGTGCCGCCAACTATAGACGTGTCAGTTGTCCCGACGGCATCAACACTGCTACCAATGAAGCTGTCAGTCTCTGCCCTTATTTTTTGCTTGGCAATTTTTGACAAGGTATATCTTATTACAGTGTTGCGCATTTTTCGCGCTTCGTGACGATCTGCAAACCAATCTTTTCGAGAATGAATGCAGCGAGGACGTACACGAGTCTCTCCGCTTGACATTCCACGACGGCGTGAGCTTCTCTAAGTCTGGAAACTTTTCGGGTGGAGGCGCAGATGGCTCGATTCTGCTCTTTGCCGACATCGAGACTAATTTCTCAGAGAACTTGGGCACCGAAGACGGCACTGATGCACTCGCGCCATTCCTTACGCGTCACCTCGTCACTGCCGGCGATCTCATCCAGTTTGCCGCAGCAATTGGTTTGACTAACTGCCCGGGTGCACCGCGCCTGCAATTTCTCGTCGGCCGTCCGAACGCGACTGCTGCCGCTGAGGACGGCGCTATCCCTGGTCCTGCTGACAGTGTCGATACTATCCTTGCTCGTTTTGCTGACGCTGGATTCACCTCGGACGAGGTCGTCCGCCTGCTCGCGTCGCACTCTATCGCGCGCTCAGATACGATCGTCCCAAACCATCAGGCCGTGCCCTTCGACAGCACACCGTTCAACTTTGACACGCAGTTCTTCCTCGAAGTACTCCTCCGAGGTACTGCTGTTCCTTTCAACCGCACCGAGCCCAACATATCTGGGGGAGAGATCGACTCACCGCTCGCTGCTGAGGGTGAGATGCGTCTCCAATCCGATTTCGCTCTGGCGCGCGACTCGGTAGGTTTTATATGCATAAACATACTTCCAAAATCGTTAATAATAACTTGCTGTCTAGCGCACGGCCTGCGAATGGCAGAGCATGGTTGACGATCAGACGCTCATGATGGAAAACTTCAGGACCTCGATGATGAAGTTGTCTAACGTTGGGCAGGACATCAGCAAGCTCATCGACTGCTCAGAGCTTATCCCAGAGCCACTTCCGGCCACCAAGCCTAACGCGACGTATGCCTTTTCTTTCAACCACTTGAAGTTATATCTCTGACAGACGCCCTTTCACCACAGCTTCCCCGCAGGCACAAACAGCAGTGAACTCCAGTTGACCTGCGCGTCGCCCTTCCCTTCGCTTGCCACCGACCGTGAGCTAATTTACTGAATTCGCTGTATGCTCCAAAGACTGAATGACTTTCTTTTCTTAGCCGGCCAAGCCACGCAGATCCCGGAGTGCCCTGACGGTGATCTCAACCTCGCCGACTGCCCGTCTTAATTTTTCCCGTTGTTTCCACGTTTATTTTAAAGTTTGGTTGGGTGCTTACTTGCCTTGTATGGTGTGAAAAGCTTGACAATGATATCTATATTTTATTCGTTGATACGAGTACATTTGACGGCAAATTTGAAACACTACGAGTCAAGCTCCNAAAAAAAAGCACAGAAAATCTCTCAACATGGTAATGATAAACAATGACGGCAAAAACTACAACGAAGGTTTGTGCGCTTTAAATAAATATGGGGCCACTCTTGACTTATCTTCCTTCGACAATATATTACTAATTGGAGGTCGTAAATCTNAAAAAAGGGAAGTGGATATCAAATATAGAATCTACTCGTGCATTGGGTTTGGCATGTATTAAGTCTCTTGAATCTTGCGACACCGCCACAGTTGAAAGCAAATATGAACTCAGATTCGCGACTGCCTAGTGAGCTCCTTCTGAGGCAAAACTGAGCCCATGTATTCGTTCTGAAGCGTGATGCCGCTGATCAAACTCAGTCTGACGATGTGTGCGATGTGTGTGTAGCCATGGCATAGAGGGGTAGAAGGACAATGCATCATTATGCGATTCTCCGTAGGTCGCTGGCAAATCTCGACAATGCATAATGATGAAATTTTCCGTGAGTTTGCTGATAACCCTCCACGTACTAATGACCTTTGGTTAAAAAGGTTAGGATCATCGTTTATCTTCGTGTTTTTTTCAAGATTGAAATGCATTTTCGGACAGACTTTTCTGCCCTGCATTTAATGTGCGCCTCCTAAAGCGCAATGATGCATCATGTCTTAGCAGTGTTCGCAACTTCGCATATGATGAACGGCCTCCCCATCCGGGAAACTTTGATCTGGGTCATTCATCTTGCAATCTTGATCGCGACTTTGCGTACCAGCTCGGGAGATCTTGCGAGGTTCCCATTGATCCCTCACTCCTGCTTTGACTTTGTGGACATGCTGGCTTGCATTTTGCAGCACTAGGACAATATGTTCTTGAGCTCACGTCACGGTAACAACATTGACTTGCGGTCACTCACGCTCTTTTGTTTGTTTGCATTCTTTCTTTCTTCATCTGTGCTGAGTGTGTCTACCAACGTTACCATCGACGACGAGGATGGTGA
Source organism: Phellinidium pouzarii (assembly GCA_004802695.1). NCBI lineage: Eukaryota > Fungi > Basidiomycota > Agaricomycetes > Hymenochaetales > Hymenochaetaceae > Phellinidium > Phellinidium pouzarii. Next base: position 16,268 of record SGPK01000416.1, read on the forward strand.
CGCGAGGACAGGTGCCAAGCCGACTTACTTGCCATCGGGTGCTTGGAGTCAAGGGGCTGAGTGCTCGGGATGTCTTGCGCAACCAGACCCTTTACACACATTTGATGGAACATGGCACGACTCGACAATCGCACCCGGCGACGGCCCCTACACTATCGAAGTTAGCTTTATAGGTAAATACAGTTTCGAGTTTCTTTGCCCTTCCTTTGCGAGAAAACAGGCTTACTTGAATCTCTGGCTGGATGCGAAGGTACTTCCGTCTATGCGTTTTTCGTTTTAGCAAACAACATACAATTTGCGACAACGTTCACAAACCTGTCTTTCTCGCTAGACGGAAGCGACGCGGGATCATTCGTGCATAACCCGACGTCCGGTACCGACTACCAGTACAACGTGTCGGGGTTCGCCAGCACGGGTCTGGAGAACACCAAGCATAATTTGATTATATCAAATGTCGGGGCTACCAGTGACTCTCTCGCTCTCTTTGATTACCTGGTTTATACGTTCGTTATCTTTCTCGCATACGGCCTTTTATTCCTCTCACGGGCCCTCTTGATTTCTTCCAGGGTTGAAGATGATTTCGAACAGACTACGACTTCATCGTCAAACGTCACGAATATGTCTAGTATCAGCCCCCAAAATAGCATTTCTCCATCTTCCTCATCGTCTTCAACCTCATCAAAAGCGTCGACAAGCACGTTCCAATCTACTGTATTTCCTAGTTCATCGAGCACTACACAAAACACAATTTTCAGTACAAGCACCACACAAATTATTCTGGCAACTGATACAACGAAGTCCTTGCCGTCTGACGCAACGAGCATTTCACCCACCGACACAACATCAACTACATCAACTATATCGCAGACCATATCAAATTTAGAAGCCCCTCAGTCGCCTCCGGTAGCACCAAGTGACACGCCCTTTACCACATCTAATCCATCCGCCAATCAGTCTGTATCTCACAACACTACGAACCACACTGGGGCAATTCTTGGAGGGTTAATTGGAGGTGCAACAGCGATTGCCTTGGTTGCGGTCTTGCTATTCTGTTGGCGTCGGCGGCGGAGGGTACACAATAACTCACTAGTTAGAATAAGCCCCTTGAACATCCCAGCCAATGAACCAGCGTCTGCTGTCGAACAGCGCGCATCGACGCGCGCAAGTACTGACTTTTTATCTCTGGGTACTGCTGGATCGGAGGACNTTTTTATATTTGGATTCGAGGCATCCGGAAACCCTTCCTTCCCTCATCCCTACCTTCTGGCCGAGCGCCAGTAGAGCTGCGCTTAGTTCACGGCCCGTGTCCGAATTTAACGCAGACTTCCTAAGGAATTTTGTCAGACAGCAGGAACCAAACTCGACAACTTTTAATATGGAGAAGGTTGACTCGGTTGTTGACTCGCCAGATGCAGGATATGCACAGGCGGAGGTGGAAAGCGGGCACGAAAATATGCATATGCCACTATCAAGGAGCAGAGGTGATGACCTAAGTTGGGCTGATGATGGCGCTAGCGGAAATGATCAGCCGCCACCCGAATATTACGCCAAGGATACTAGCGTTGTTAATTCCCTGCGCAGACACTCATAGGATCTCGTATTGCACTTTTTATTGGTATGTCTCAAACTCCATCATTGTGAGTTTTATCATTGTCCATGTCCACAAATACTTCAAGCTAACGGGTGTGAAAACAGATTTCTCTTATTTGCCTTAAGTTTGTACTCCTTTGCAATGTAATGGCTCTGTTTTGGATAGAACTTATACGTCCAATTTTTATCCATTCCTGCGGTCATTTAACTCTATATTTTCACTGTTGGCCCTTGGCCCATAAATTATAGTGTCCAAACGTGCAGATATTTTCGGGTCTTAGACAAGTCTCGTCTCGCGTCCCGTATGGTCTTGCATGGAAACAAATAATATGGAAACAAACTTGAATGCAACAGAATACGTATCAAGTCACCATTACATAATATTGAATTTCGGATTACGTATGACGGACCTCTCCTTGCTACCATCTATCTTACCACGGTACACCATCTGATCATCTTATGATCTTCTGGGCGGTATTCATATCAACTGCGCCGCCCTACCGCTGTGGGCAAGTGAAGCGCGTAGTTTGTGTGACAGGCACTGCAATGGGCTATTAGTGCGACATAATAGATAATGGAACCAATTAACAGAGTCAAAAATAGTTACACGTCGCCTAGATCTTCCACCGTCTGTCCATTAACACAACTGACTTGACGTCCGACGATACACTACCCGGGCTGTGCCCTAGGGCGATAGAGATGCTCACCCAGACTATTCTGTTATACGTTCTCCTATCTGTACTAGTTCTGGTACTCGGCGGGGGACTAATAAATGTGACCGTCGACGACCAGTTTGGAGACAGCCAGACAGGTGCTTTGCCAGAGTTTCTTCCATCGGACGGATGGGCCCAAGGTAATATCTGCTCGGGGTGCGGGGTACAACCAGACCCGAGCCAAGCCTTCCATGGAACATGGCACGATACAACACTTAATCTGGGCGAAGCTGGACAGAGAACATTTAATGTCAATTTCACAGGTACTAATTTTGGTGTACAGCCAAGCTATCGCTGACTGCTAATGGCTTTCAGGGACAGCCGTCTATACATTTTTCATAATTCCCGACACGGTCACAAAGCCGGGTCTTACGATACTTGCGAACATGACCATAACACTTGACGGCGAACAGGCAGCGATTTTCGTGCACGTACCAGACAACACGACGGGCTTTCTTTATAATTCTCCAGGATATGTAAACGAGAATCTTGCAAACACCTCACATCAACTGTCAATCTCAGCAAATGCACAAGTTAGCTCATCGCTGATTCTTTTCGATTATCTAATCTACACGACGTATGTAGCTCCCGCAGGCTCTGAAACTATGATTTTATGCTGAATAGAAATCATTAGGACAGATACCAATTTACCCACACTTCCTGTGCCACTTACAAACACAACTAATCCTTCACCTTCACCAGCATCCTCCGGATCTTCATCTCCCAAGTCACCGCAGCTCCTTGGTCCGGTGCTTGGAGGTGTATTGGGTGGCGTAGTCTTCGGCTTTCTCCTTGCGCTTCTCTACCTTCGTTTCAGACGTCGACGACTGCTCAACACTCACAGGTTACGTGAGCTCGAATCGCACCCAGTATCTTTCGTGTATACAGCGTACGTAGCTCTCTGTACTCATACAAATGCAACACATCGATTAAAATTACTCTTTTTGCTTACAGGAGCGACGCGTACGGTCCGCAAGCTTCTAACTTGGACGCTAGTGCTTATAGTTGGTCCCAGAGTCCCTTATCACCCACGAGGAGAGCCTTAAATGAGGACAGCAGAGACGTGAGGGTGAACACTATGGCAGACACTCGGGAGAGCAGGGAAGGCACGAGGGAGGGCAGGAGAAAGAACAGGAGAGACACTCGGGAGAATACAATAAGCGTGAATAAAAGGACAGTCAAGCAGAAGGTAAGACACCTGAGTATTTGATGACAGTATATGCGTGTTGTTGACTCACAGAAATGAAGAATAAGCGATCAAGGGCTACAACAAATGGTGATATTGAGACTACGAGTAGGGACAGTGAGCCGAGGCCGCGTAGGCCGTTACCAGTAATAGGTCTCGCGAGGCCCTCTCAAGGAAAAGGACGTGAGCGTGAAATTCGACGGCTTATCGTTACAGAGGCACCACCTTCTTATTCTGAAGGACAACGAGCGCAAGATGATTAGTATACCAGGATCTTTCTGTGATCATGTGCGCATTGTTCATATAACCTCTTGGAAAGCTCTCCTAGCTCTCCATACTTTGTATTTTTTACTTCAAAATTTTCTCATTCTAGTAATGCCACGGACTCATATACACCTGCAAGGTCTTAGACTCCACCCTACGATAGTGTCCGTGTATTGGAAAAGAGCAAATTAAATTGGAAATGTCCCAAACATCAACGCAGCTCATTGTATTTCTGCTTCGCAATCATACGTACGAATGCAGTGGTGATAATAAAGCGGAAATGACTCGGACTCGGAGACGTTGCACACGGAGAGAGAATAGNAAAAAAATAAAACCTGTTAGATTTCATATTTACAATCCTGTTATGAAAAAAGATTGAGTCGGAGTTGATATGCACCCTTCGGAGTCTGAATGACCACGTCATCAGCGTGGATGTTCAGTGTTCAGCGTTCTCTTTAAGTTTCCACCGCGACGAGCGCCATATCGGCCGTTGACGACGCTGGCCCAGTAGATATAGAGGTAAACCGCCTGTTATGGGCCTCTGACATCTAGATATTCACTGCATATATCGCCTTCAGGTGTCGACGGTCCTTTGTTAGCGCCAAACAGGCAAACCAAGGCAAGGTGCACGGAAGCTCCAGTAAGTGACACCTTTCGCAAACATGCTCCTCATCGTACATCATCTTCTCGTATCGATACAGCTGAGAAAGAGAAAACCAAGCCCCGTCACTAACAGCAGCCACCCACATTGTCTGTGGTTCGGCTCAGAAGAATGCTCGGTGTTATCTACTCTGCCGTTTCCGACTTCTCGGTCTTCTCCTATCCTCGCCCTCTGTACACTTCTGTCGTCTGCCATGACGTTCACAAAACTCCCATAGAAGAGCGCTACTGCGCAAAACAGCATGTGCACTACTGCGACGATGAGGAGTGGGAGGAGCTCTTAGCGCGCGGTGTCCAGCTCTTTGATGAGTCTGAACCTGATTTCTTGGTAACGCCTGAGGTATATCACGAAGACGAGAAAAATTTTGAGAAGAAGGAAGGGGAGGAGGAAGAGATCACACTGATAGTCCCTCCACCAACACCAATCTCTACGTTCTCTGCATCTTCGACACCGTCTCTTATGGGTAGCCAATGTTTGTCAATCTCGGGCGATAGTTCTGGCGATGACTCGGAATATGAAGATGCGATCATCGAAAAGACGGATCTCTGTACTACCGCGGCATCTGCAATAGGTATAACGAACAAAAGGAAGCGGAAACGCGGAAAAGTAACAAAAACTTTGAACACGCGTAAGAGGCTGTGCCGAGCTTCCTCTAACGCTTCTGTTTCGACGCTTTCTTCAATCGCATCAGCCAGAAGTTCTTCGAGCTCATCTTCCTTGTTCATCGAATCAATGCTGAATTCTGAGAATCCGTGGAAGTGTCCACATTGTCCTTGGATCCAGCATACTCAGCGTCTTCCTGACTTCCTTCGCCATCAACGCTCACATTTCGTTTCGCAATCGGACTGGCCATGCCCAAACCCTGCGTGCGGTAAGGGATTTGCTCGGAAAGACTCTCTGAAGAGACATCTTGACAACAGAAGCACGGGCTGCAAAAGGCCACCGGGCTATAAGATCTGCTAGATTTTTCGCTGCTTATCTTCGTGGTTTACTCTGTTCCAAAAAACAAATCAGACGACAAATTTTCACTTCTGGATTCTATGGAATGACTCTTCTGAGCTTTTAAGCAGGGCTGCTCATAAACATTTACCAAAAAGACCGGGTCGTACTGCCAGCATACTCTACCGACGCCGTATACNTTTTTTTGTTCCAAGCTCGCACCGATCAGTTCGAGGATTCTTTCGACATTTCTCACGGAAACACCTTGTATTCATAACATTGTCATTTCATCTTCGCACAATTCGAATTATCAACCGTTTCGGTCTCCCTTCGGCGACTGTTAATAATTTCACTTTAGATCCTCAACGTGCTTGATGCATGTTGTAATCGTACTCTACATATCTGCTATTTTCGGATGTACTTCTATACTTCTTCGATCCTCTCCGTCTGTTGTACTTCGCGATACCTATATTGGGCTCTTTTCGGATGTGATACCACCTCTTATACTTGATACTGTAGTTCCACCTTGCACTTGTAATAAAAGCATGACAATAATAACGCACAGACTAATTACTACATTTCGTCAGGCTTAAGGATTCATTGAATAAATTGGGTTTGGAAATTCATATAAAGGAAATATGGTACATCTGATACAGTCTAGTTTGATGTTTCTAGTTTGATGTTGAAGAGATTGCAGATGCACCCACTAACCCCTCATCGGTGACACCGTACTAGTAGCCTAGTCAGAATCAAGGTCTATACTAAGGTCTGTCACCGTATTATTCCTTGAGGTATCTTTCCCGTGCAGAAGCGAAAGTGCGTGCCAATGGAGAAAGAGACGACAGCCAAGTCTTTGGAAACTCGCTGCGAACGGGTGTCGAGACATGAACGTGCGGGAATGCCCACGGGTGTGCTCTCAACACGTCCTTGCTCAGCGGCGACTGCCGCACTGGTCTGGAAGAGCGAGCTCGAAAACGAGCTCCAGCTTCTTCCTCCAGCGCCCGCGCTTGCACGGTGCGCGACGGGTTCGAAGGCGAATAGCTTTAACCGCACGCGCCGATGGTGCGGAACGCGCACATGCGGGAGCGCCCAGACGTTCTGCGCGAGCACGG
>SGPK01000417.1:0-22690 GCA_004802695.1 Phellinidium pouzarii
CATCACATTCCATCTCTTTCCCCCCTATGTACTAGTAGTATATAAGGCATGTACTCAGAGCCCTAAGCCCCAAGCTTGAGCTCTTTGTTCTCATAGCCAAACACCTTGTCACCTAGTCCACCATTGTGCTCCTAAGCCTTACCAGTACCAGTCAATCCTCTCAGGCCCTAAACAGGCTCTCTGCTTACTTTGCTCTACCTCATCACTCATCACTGTTATAGCCTTTGGCTTAACAATCTTGACCCTATCCCTTGTTATCTTTTACTTGTTAGAACCTGTGCACCTTTGTTGTGTGTAGTGTTGCCCTAACAGTAGAACTCAACTCTTCCTTGCACACCTTCTAAACTTTTCTTCACTGCTCTATCACCAGTGTTTGCTCTCTTTAGTTGTTACACTGGCTGTGCATACCCGTCATACACAGCACACTGGTCTACATCCTCAAGGATACTCCTTACATTCATACTCTTATCTCCGACACCTCAACTCTTATTCTTCGCCCATCACTTTGTCACATTGTTCCTGTAAAGCGAAGCACTGGCTTCCTTGGCATCCTTACTGGTACTAGCTCCTTGGTTAGTGATCAGCTTTGTTGGAAACCCCCCATCTTCCCACATGCATAGAAATCAGAGGGACCGTGGGTCTCTTGCTACATGGCAGTTTCATATCTGTTCTTTATTTAATCACACCCTTTGATCATGGTGATCTTCTGGTGACTGTGGTATCCAAAGTCACATGACATATTACAAAGCATCAGGCTGGTAGTTGCGAGTACTAGAGGCTGTGCCTTATAGCTCCATGGTTCAGTTGCTCTTGATCATTGCCTGGCGGCGCCATGGTCAGTTGAATAGCTAGGTAGCTAAATAGTTAGTTTAGAAGTAGTACTTTGTTTTCCAGATGTTGTTTAGTCAACCTGGAGGAAATAACCCAGGGAGTAACCCAGGGGGATCTGGTGGACAGTCAGGTACAGCAGGGTCAATACATGCATGACAAACCCCAGTCAACATCAATGCCTTGCTCCAATTGGTGGCAAACATGACAACCCAGCTGTCAGATAGGAATTATTGCTTTAAGAAAGCAAGCACATAGTAACAAGAAACCAACAAACAGAAATGACCAAGAGACAGTTCAACAGTGATTACAATCCACAAGAGATCATGCGGGGACATGAAAGGGAGCAACAGCACATAGTCCCTATGATCCATGAAGACATACTGTGTGACCGATGCAAGCGCATATACAATATGGGATGGGACATGTATCAACTACTGGTAGCAGAAACATCAGCAGTAGCAGTATTCACCAACATGGAAATGAAGATGGAACATAAGGTATTCAGAGTACCAAACAAGCCACATCTAATAGCCTATGAACACTCAATCAAGACATTTGTCTATGATGTGAAGGAATATCTCAACTTCGTATCCATAAGGATGACACTCAACAATACACCACACACAGAACAACAATGTACCCAGCACTATGTAGAAGTCTACATACCCTACAGGGTTAACAGTCATGAGATGGTCAGGATTCATAACACAAGCATTCACGCTCAAACAATGATAGCCTTTACACAATATGGAGGAGAAGGATATACAACCAGCAATGGGAAGGTCATGCAGGAAATAGACAACCTCGCCATCACACTATGGGCCAGCCACAGAAGCACAAGGCCTAGAGGACCATTTGTGGATTACAGACGAATATCCACACAAYCCAACTATATGCCATATATGGTTAGTACAGAAGCCATCCCTRGATCTACAGAAGCCATCATTAGATCTACCTAATGATCATCAGGACTCTAATGTCACTTAATCAGTTCCAACCCAATTAGGACTAGAACCAACGTGGCTATCAAGCCACAAACCAAACATGGAAACAACAATCATGGCGCTTGGCCACATTGCCATTATCAGAAGGGAAACACATTCAAACAAGGTGGAACCCCACAGGCACTCCACAGGAAGCCATATGCAGACATAGAGGGAATAGCTGTGAACAGACAGGAAGGTTCTAGCAAAGCATTATTCCCTAAAGAGGAAATAGAAGTACAGAATGTTATGATATAGACATTTTTTCATTTTAATTTCGCTTTCATGACACTCTTACATAATCATTACATAATAAGAGGATTAGTCATTGCTTAGGTAATCATTAGTCAGTAGGGCCATTAGGCAATCATTAAGTAATCATTACTAAGCGGAAGGTTCTAGAAGGGATTACATCATCATTCCTCATCGCTCCAGTTAGTAGGATAGCTATAGAATAGACCACCCCTAAAGTAGCACTGCTTGGTCCGTGCGCCAAGAATGTTTGTGTATAAATACCTGGCAATACAGACCTAGAGACCTCAGTTGAGTTCTCTCAGGATATCCACTATTCACAGTGTGACCCCTCCTTAGTCATCTTAAGCTCTACCCTTGTTGTCTTTTACTTGTTAGAACCTGTGCGCTTATATAGTGTGTAGTGTCGCCCTAACAAGAGCTTAGTGTCACCCTAACAAGAGCTTAGTGTTGCCCTAACAAGAGCTTTGCACAACCCTTTCTGATAGCGCTGAGTTGCATCCCTTCACCAAATCCTTTGACTGGGATTGGCACACAGCTCTGAAAATCAAGTAATAAATTTTTATTGTTGACTATATGTGTGGAAGTGCCACTGTCTAAAATCCAGTTGCTAATCTCATGTCCTAGGGCTGAAATGGAAATCGAGCTGGATTGCTGGGTGCCTAGTGCATGTGCGCTTGGCAAAGAGGGTGTTCAGCTACTGTGGAAGTGTTAGGCGGTGGCTGGGAATAACTCAGGCGGGCCTCCTTATGGTCGGACAGGTGCTGACTAGTGGTCAAGAGGATCTAGCAACTGAGAGGAGGCTCAGAGATACTATGCTCAAGACACACTTAACACTAAGACAACACAAAGGTAAGTAGATTGATCAAATAAGTAACAAATACAATAGTACCTAAGATGACACAAAGGTAAGTAGAAGAGAAGAACAGGGAACAACAGGTGTTCAGCTCAGCTATTTATATGGCATGGGTTCATGTGAAGGTACTACTATAAGGGGATGATCATGTGTCCATGTGAGTCATTATTAATGATGGGGAGTGGGGAGGAATGGAGATCAATACAAAAAGGAAAATGGATTGGCAATAAGACTAAAAAGGAAAGAAAATCAAAAGATTGGTATGATCGACAAATGACTTCTAACAGATACCCCTTCCACCTCCTGTGAAAATAATGAAACCCAAGATTACCCAAAATTGCAATAGGTGGAAGGATGTAGCTCCTATGTGCTTGTCTGACCAAAACAAAAGACTTTGACCCCTTACCAAGGACGAAATTCTAACTCGTAATGATGCACACATGGATGAGCCTATGAAAACAAATACTCATATTCAAAATGAAAGCCCCAACACCACAACAGAGGGGGAGTTGAATACTGAGCCACAAACCAGATTGACGAGCAAATCATTAGTCATCTAATGATTAATGTTGCGCTTGGTGCCAAACCCATTTGTTAGGGCAACACTATACACAACTAAGGCACACAGGTTCTAACAAGTAAAAGACAACAAGGGTGGAGCTTAAGATGACTTAGGAGGGGTCACACTGTGAATGGTGGATATCCTGAGAGAACTCAACTGAGGTCTCTAGGGTGGTATTGCTAGGTATTTATACATGAATGTACTTGGCGCACAGACCAAGCAGTGCTACTTTAGGGCTGGTCTAATCTATAGCTATCCTACTAACCAGAGCGATGAGGAATGATGATGCCATAACGATGCAATATGGTGTGATCCCTTCTAGAACCTTCTGCTTAGTAATGATTACATAATGCACCTTGCTGACTAATAACTACCTAAGCAATGACTAATCCTCTGATTATATAATGATTATGTAAGAGTTCCATAAGAATGAAATTAAATGAAAAAACGTCTATATCATAACACCATTGATTTCCATGATGCCATGACAGGCAAAGCGGCAGATAATTGGTGGGTGGCTATGCATGATGAATGGGAGACCCTGAGAAAGCTAAAAGTCTTTGAACCTTCAGCATTATCTCAGGGACAAAAAGCTATAGGCTGTAAATGGGTTTACAAGCTAAAGCTTAATGCAGACAGAGAGATCTTTAAGTACAAGGCACGACTCGTCACCCAGGGATTCATGCAAAAGTACCTGATCGACTATGATGCCATACACGCTCCTGTCACTCATACCCCCACATTTAATCTCCTAGCAGCTATGGCAGCCAAACTAGGGATGTGCCCACATCAGCTAGTGTTACAATTTCCTTACTCTATCTCATCACATCACTCCACTTATCTATCTATCTCATCACTCGCTTACTTCAACAGTAACCCCTGTATCACCTGATCACTTGTTCCACCAAGTTCCATACCCTTCTATGCTGACTGATGCTCATCCTTCGCTCAGTCATCCTTTCCATCACTTTCCATCCCCTTCTACCCCTATGTACTAGTAGTATATAAGGCATGTACTCTGAGCCCTAAAGCCCTAAGCTTGAGCTCTTTGTTCTCATAGCCAAACACCTTGTCACCTAGTCCACCAGTGTGCTACTCAGCCCATCAGTACCAGTCAATTCTCTCAGGCCCTAATCTGGCTCTCTGCTTACTCATCACTTTGTTCTTACTCGTCACTTCGTCACTGTTATAGCCCTTGGCTTAACAGCAGGAGGCAGTGACTATGTTTTGTTATTTCTTTGCTCCTAATGACAACCATGAACTACTAAATGAGTATGACCTGATTGGCCTTCCAGTAGCTAAGAAACAACATCATCAGTGATTGTACTTTCAGTTTTAATTGTATGCCCAATGTCATTTGATTTTGTTCCTTGGATTACTCATCACAAAAGGAGGTGCAAGAGGAGCCTGATGGCAATGTGTTGCTATATGACTCAACTCAGCATACACACACCATAAAAATAATGAATTGATAAAATTGTGTTGCTATATGCAATTCGGCATACACACACTTCACATGGCCCTTATCTGCAACTGTCAGGCTTCTGGTGACGTTCTGCTCTGCACAGGGAAGCACACGACACATGACGGTCAGTAGTTGTCGCTGTGACGCTGAGGCCTTATCCTCGCCTTTATCATCTCGACATCATAAGCCGTGTTGCACGAGTTCGGGCGAAGATGGTCAGTCACTCTTTTCTCCCTTCTTTTTTTCTCAATTGTGCTTGCTCACTCAAATNAAAAATAAGTAAGAATAAAAATAAGTAAGAATAAGTAAAGAAAGAAGAAGAAGAAGAAGAAGGAAAGAAAAAAAATAGAGAGAGCGAACGAGCGAGAGGGGTGGCTCANCCCCCCCAGCCCAACCGGTGCGGTCCCCTGCAAGCACGAGCAAGCTGCGCGGGGTCCCAGGCGACCGTGATGACGACGGAGACCGTGACGGGACGGCGTTCGCGGCCGGCGGCGATCGCCGCGCTCCCACGGCAAGCGCGACCAAACAGTCCAAATGCGGCCGCGTTTCCCGGGACACGCTCGAAAAGCAACCTTTACTTCAAAACGGGACACGCTCCCGTCAGCCGCTCCCACGCCCGCCAGGGTCCCACCTCCCCTTGCCAATCGCGGCCGGTCCTGCCGCTCGCGTGCGCGTTCGGTCACGCACATCACACTCCCAAGCGGGCAGCCCCCAGCCTNCCCCCCACCTCCCAGTTTTTTTTTTTGCCTCCGCGCGCAAGGACGCGACCGCAAAATTGCAAGGAGGCGCGCGAACACCGACCTCCCCYTCCCCCTCATGGAGTGAAGGGACGTCTCCCCTTTTACCTTGGATGGCCCCGCAGGGCCGCTCCCCACCAAGCGAAACCAGCCAGCCGATCGGCTCCTGGCTGATTCTCTCGCTAAGGAGCCTCCTACCCTGTGAGTGCTTGATTNCCCCCCTCCCCGGCAATNCCCCCCGTGTCTCGTCAAAAAATAACGACCTTTTCTTTTGACGGGACACGCTGACACACCGCAGAGAATCCGCGAGAATCCGCGGAATGCGTGTCCCGTCAAAAAATAAGTCTTACAGGTTTGACGGGACACCAGGATCACTCCCCCAACCCCCCCTGCCGCTTCCCCCTGTGGTTCTCACCTGTTTCCCTACTGACCCCCACCTCCCACAATCAGCAACATCTTTCTATCTATCGCTTCTTCTTTCATCTGGTGGTGTCACACACACGCCGTATGTGTTGTGCTCCCGTTGTCGTCACACTCGGTTCAGTTTGTACGGCCCTGCTAGCGTTCCTCTACATCCTGCACTCACCTGCNTTTTTTCCAACATACTCTCGGCCCCACGTCGGCTGGTCTGATACCTCTTCTCTCGATGCTACCTCTCCTACTTCGGAGCTTCAGAGTTTCCAGGAGATGCAACCCTCAGCATTGCACCTCACAGCCCACTTGAATGTCTGTGAGTACGAGAAGCAGAATCAAAAAGGGGTATTCCTTCACTTACTCCATCCTGTCATTTCCAGGGAATCCTTTCCAGGGTATCGGCTTGGATTCGATGTGGGCATCAAGCTGTTTCATCTTCATCATCGACCATTGCTCGTTGATTTGTAGGATCACTGGCTGTCTTGGAAAAGGAGTTGGAAGGGTGAAAGGTATGTTTCATTTTCTGCTCTTTATGATTCGCTCTTAGTTTCTAATTCATATGTTTACTTGACTATCTCGATAATGTTACTTCTTAGAGATGCGCCGGCCATCAATGCTTATGGGATTATCCTCGTGAGGATGAATGAACAAATCGACTCATGCAGCTGCGACAAGTATCCGTGAACCCAAGGCTGCATCACTGCACATCGAACAGGCAGTTCAGGTCAGCACAATGTCAGCATTGAGCTTGAGCAATCCACACGAGGAACTAAGGCGCCCTGGTATCTCATTGTGCGCTCATGGTATCGTAAATGGGAGAAGGCTTGCACCGGCGAGGCGGGTAAAGAGGGCGCAGTCCTGGAGAGCCAGCTAGGACCAGTCGATAACTCCCACTTTTTCAATGAAGACGGAAATTTCGACTTCAGGAAAGGCATGATCGAAGGCGTTGATGTCGAATTTCTCCCAGATGCAGCTTGGATTCGCTTTATCTTATGGTACGTGTCGTATTCCTCGCTTCAGTGGCAAACTCTAGCAAATAACAGGTATGGCCAGACACCACATATTATTGCTCGACAGGTTATAACTCGTGGCTTTCATAAGGAGGCAACTTTGGAGCTTCGTCCTCCTATCATAAAGGTGCTTCGTCGAATGTCGAATGTAACTTCTGGAGAAGAAAAATTGCCTTCGAAACACGTCTTAATCTCTTCTTAAGCAAATCTTCAAGATCTCTACTTAGAACTGCTTAATGCTCTCGCACTTCCCCTAGATACTGATTTCAGAGTGTGGAAAACCGTATGTTGAAAAGCCTGACTGGGAGGGCAGAGGTGAGAAGGAGCTTGTAATGCTCGCAAAGAAGAGCTGGGAGGGTTACATGAAACGCAACGATAGTGTCATCGTTGATCTTTTCCAGGGTCAATACAGGAGCACACTAGTCTGTCCTGATTGCCAAAATGCAACAGTTTTATAAGTATAAGTCTGTACTCATACTTAAATGATCTGATACAGGTTTCGATTACATTTGATCCGTTCATGTAGTATCTGACATTGCCTTTGCCTGTGCAAAAGAAATGGACTCATAAAATTTATTATGTCCCCTGGGATTCGAACAAATCGCAAGTTAAAGTGCCGGTGGAAGTCAACCGCAACGCCTCCTTCAAGGATGTTCGGCAATTGCTTGGTCGCTGGATGAAAACCGAACCTGACAATGTTAGTGATGCAGCAGTTCGACGTCCTACCTCGTACTCACATTTAAGCAGCTGTTGACGCTCGAAACGTTCAGTAACCGCTTTTACAAAGACCTTGATGACACTGTTCTCATAGGCGACATGGGAGATCAAGATGTGATAGTATGTTTTGAATTACCTTGCCACGCTCGACAAACTCGCACTTGGAAGGCAGACTTGGACCCGACGAAAAACCCTGTTATCTTACCGGTTTACCTTTGTAAAGAGATCCCGCCATCACGTAACAGTCTTCAAAGAGTTGCTGTACCGCAACGCAAACACGCTTCTGTACGCGGACGACAAGCCGAGCGAAGACGTGATCGACCGTGTCATCGGCAAGCTCACAACTTGGAGTTTGTGCTCNTTTTTTATTTATTTTTCTAAAATTTGGAACCGGCCCCCAGATAGGCACGGTAATGGACCAATTTGGACAGATGGGGGGTACGCGACCAATTTACTTACCGCACCACCCAATTCCAGTGTTCTGAATGCTCAAATACAGTCATTCGAGGCATGTACGGTTGCTCTCAGATCAAAATCAACTTCAGCTGTTTCATCTTCATCATCGATCATTGCCCCTCAATCCGAAGGAATACTGGCCGTCTCGGATGGGTCGAAAATGGAGTTGGAAGGCATGTGTGAAGGTACGTTTTGTTTTTAATTCTTTATGAGTCGCTCTTAGTTTCTAATTTATATGTTTACTTGACTACTTTTGATAATGTTAATTAAAGATGCATCAGCTTTCAATGCTTATGGATGGAAAGTATCCTCGCGAAGATGGATGAACCGACCCATGCAGCTGCGATCAGCAGGGGGGGGGGGGGGAAGGGGACCTTGGCAGGCATGGGAGCAGCTGATGGGAGCGTGTCGCCAAAAAAAGGTCATACTTTTACTGTTTTATCATCTATGTGGTATACTCAGTCATTGTCACTCTCACCACCATCTACTGGGAGCCTATAATGCAAACAAGTTGATATATTACTATTATATATCTTATAGATTCAAATGGCATCCAATTAAATACCAGTGGTCAGTTGGAAAAGATGCCTCCCACTTTGCCTTTGAAAACATGCCATTCTCTGCATACCTCTCTTTTCCCTTCTCTGCATCAATTCTGGCCATCCAAAGCTCTCTCCACACCTCAAAATTATTTTTCTCTCCCCAGCTCTTGATCCAAAGCTCCTGAGNAAAAAGTTCCATACTCATTGCAGTACTTCCCATCCACCTTCTCAGCATCCAAAGCCTTCTTGCACAAGGGCAGCATCTTGTTTGCAACCTCATTGAAAGCAAATAGGCCAGAATCACCTCCCTTGTTCCTCCCCCCTCTACCTGAATTACTTGATGGACGCTTGAAGAAGCCATAAAACCACTTGTCATCACATCCAAAGTCATTGAGATAGACATTGTAAATGCGGCGGCGACGACTCATGACTGACTTCAATGAGGACCATCTCTTCCCTTCCACACCTTTTATATTCTCCTCGCAGTATTGGATCTGGCCAGACTTTCCTTGTTCAATTGCATCCTTGAGGCCATTGGCTCGATTGAGACCTTCAAAGATCTGCTCCAGTGATGACAAGACTGTGGAATTGGATGTGGAAGCCTCTGAGATGGCAGGAATGGGTACTGCTGGTGTAATGGGTGGAAATGTGGCAAGTTGTAGTGAATTCAGAGTGTTGATAGATGGCAAAGAGGTAGAGATAGTAATAGAAGCAGCCTGAGCCATGCTTCTAGCCTCATGTGTCTCCATGTCTAATTCAGACTGCTGAACTGCTGGAGTGGCTGTTATAAAGATCATAAGAATCACTGATTGACTGAAATCAATTTATGGGGACACACATTGTTTTGGGAAGTTGTAAGGCTCCTTCATACCCCAGGCTTTAGCAGCTGCTGTCATTGCATTGTACTGCTCTCTAAATATCCTCTCCTCATCTGGTCCAACCAAAGCCTCTGCCTTCACATCCTCCTGAATAGCCATAGGAATGGGGGCATCAAGGTCAAATGAGAAGTAAACAGCAAGACTCTTGCACAGATTGTCCTTGGTAGCATTTGAGACACTGGAAAAAGGCCTGTCACTTCTGCCATTGGCATGTATGTGAGCCTCATTTATGGTTTTGGCCCAGTATTTGAGCTCACGGAGCCGGGCAGACTTCAGCTGTGCAGCTGTGGCTGGCAGGCCTTCAGTGCCAGGATGAAGAAGAGGATTTGACATCAAGGAAGCACAGTAGAAGTTGATGAGATCAAATGTGTGCACTGCAACCACGTCGTGTCACAATACAGATGTCCCAATATAGATAAACCTTACTATTTTGATTTTTGTTCTTTCATTTTTATTTTTCCTTTATATTTATACCATTTCATTAGACAGAGGAGACGCATCCAACTATATACACTTCACCTTCCAACGATCTTATCACCTCTGCACTATTTTCCAAATGGCCTGCTTCGAAACCAAAGCTTGAGCTTACATGCGTGGATGCACCTGTCCGTCCTGGTCCTAATACACCAGGTCTAGGCAGCTATTATCATCGTGACCGTGCGGCAAGCATGCCTTTCAGCGTTGCTGCATCTCCTCCGCCTGATTCGGATGACAACTTTGGGTTAGGCGATGATGATGACGACGATGTGTCCTTCACACTATCACCGGAAGTTTCTGTAAAGCGCGAGGACGATACATTCGTGTATGTTTGGCCGCAAGCCACCCCTTCTGTGTTGTCGCTCGACTTCGCACCCATCAAGTCGGAGTCTGATATTGATGACTTTGATTTCAATGACATGAATAATTCAAAACGTTTGTCGACACAAACTGTCAAGCAGGAGAGGCACGAGGAGCTTGATCTCGACCTGGATGCACTGAGCTTGTCGTTTGATGAAAAGCGATCTGCGGGGCCTTTTGGGTTGGGGATTGGCGTTAAATCGGAGGATGGTGGTTTCATTTCAGTCGCGGATGTGGGGTCGTCATGGGGTCAGCCAGTGGATCTAACTCAAGACGAACCTGTATGCGATTTAGCTGTGGCACTGATTTCTGATGGGAATAGTAGCGAGACAAATGCAGCGTTTCATTCAGATTGGAAAGACGTTGAGCTACTAGGCCCGGATAGTGTACGCATGCAGGAATTTGAGGACAGCAGGTGGGAAGATGTTTGTATTCTCCAAAACGTGACATCGCCTTCGTCCATCCGAAAGACGCGTACACCTCTTGAGCAGCATGATGAGGACCTTCGTGCAGCAACGCCACAATCCCCTAATATCTCTTACCGCTTCGCAAGCCTTCATCGCTCAGCATCGCGAGACCTTGATCAGACACAAATGCGGTTTATGTCTCCATCGTTGACTTTTGGGTCGCCAGGCTCATTACCAAGCTCTATGCCGACTTGCTCAGATGGCTCGCCGGAGACGGAACTCGATAGCGTCGGCCCTGCCTCTCCACCTTCATTTGGAGGGCCAGGTTCTCCTGCTGCTGTACACGAAAAAGAACCTATCACTATCGTCAGCTCTGATGAACACGAGATCGAGCGCTCCGCGCCATGGGTGATACCCGGGAAGGAATGTCCGCCGTCTGCTCCTTCGCGTCGTGTGGTAGCTTCGGAATTTATGGACATTGGGTTGAGCGAGACAAGCGCACCATGGGAACGTGGCATGGTGTCACAGGAGGATGTCGAGGAGCATTTGCTCGCACCCGCACCGATAGCCATGATGTCACTTGGCATTCCGTCTCTCACAAAGGTACCGTTCGACAGCGTGGTTGCACCGACACCGGAGCCACCACTTAGTCCACAGGAGGAGGCAGTATTCCAGAGCCTTTGCATGTTCCCAGAGATGGGATGGGACACCGACCCTCAAGGGGACGTGACGGCTGCAGCCGCACAGGAGGTCGCAAAGGCGATCCAAGGAACAATGGTCACGCCTGAGGTGGCATTCGCAGATGTGTTCGCAGCAGCAACACGTCCCCCGTCCACGCTGCGTGCGAAGAGAACCGGGAAGCGAGCCTCAATTGAGAAAGAGCAGGCGCATAAGCCCGAATGCACCGAAAAGACTGATGAAGATTACAACGATGGTGATGACGATGGCGAGATGGACTCGCGGCGGTCATCACACTCGAGGGAGAAGAGCGGAAGTCTGGCGAACGCCAATAGCAAGGGCCCGCTCCGTCGATCGAAGCGTGTCGCTAACGCTGTCGCGACCCAGCGCAATCGTGATCGGCTGAGGAAGCGTACTGCAAGTTCCTGAGCTTCTGTTGTCTGTCTCTGCTGTGGCCTCCTATGTTATCCGGTTGTTCTGTGCCTTATGCATCGACTCAGTTGTTACTTCTTGCTCTCGTTGGATATGCATACGACCTCTCGCCATGTATGACCTATGCATCTGGGTTGTCTGCGAAATTTAGGTGTAGTCTTCGTTTCTTCGTTCTTCTTTTTCAATGTTCTTCGATGGTCAAAGTTTTTTCAATTGTTTGTTCTAAACCCGACTCAAACCCACGAGTAATGCCAGCTTTATCGTATAAAATGTTTACCTTCCAACTGTCTTCAATCATCCAAGTTATCTTCGATCCTCAAGAACATAGATTTGTATCCTTGAAACATTTTCGTCTTTCTCATCTTCAATTTTTTGTTCAAATGCATCCGTCTCCGACGCCATATTCCCTAGCCTATACATACTCGGTCGTTTCTTCCAGTTTCAGGGGCTTTCTTTTCACTATTCGTTCGTTTTTAGCTTTTTGAAGGCCAGACGCTTTTCTGACCTTCTTCAAAATTTCGGCCTTCCAATGGGCACAGCTATTCGTGAGCGACTTTTAACATCCGATATTCGATATTCGGCTTTCGATATCTCCTCGACTATCGGAAAAGCTGCTAAGTCTCGACAGGCGCTATAGCTGGTGTCCTTGCGCCTTTTGCACAGTTGTCCGGCGCGTCTAGATCAGCATGATCAGTACTGTCACTGTGTTGACAAGCCATACACATTTCTGTTTTCCACGTACGCTATGCTTACTTCCCTTCTATTTGTCCTTATTCTTTTAGTCTTCTTTGATGCCCCTTTCGCAAGATGATTGCACTCTAGTTACTCGTAGATTTCAACCCCCTCTCCATTTATCAGCTTCTACAGCCTATTGGCACCTATAGCTATACACTGAGGTAGTTGCTACCCTTACATACTGCCCCTTTATTGCGCTTAACTGTTCATTTGCTCGTAGTTGTTCCCGTAGTCTTAGCCCTATTAGTGCTTTCCAGCTCGGGCCTTCTCTGTCATCTTGTAAACGATAGTGCTCGCCGCCAGAAGCGCGCGTGCAAACTGTATGTTATAGTAAATGGCTTTTTTCTCGGACTTTTTGTTTTGTTTGTTTGGGTGTCCTGGTTTCATATTTCGTATTCTTTTCAAGTAGAAATAATGTGAGACGAACGAATATTTGTGAGGCTCTCGACATCTGAAGGAGCTAACGATTTGGATACGATACAATTGGATGAGCGACTAGTCGTTTCGGTGGAAGAGTGGAATACAAAGAGTGGTGTTGTTATACAAGGGTGAAAGGGAAGCTACAAAACGTATGCAGAGTAAAAATTAAAAAAAAAGAAGTGGAAGCTTGATGTGGAGCTCGCTCGACGTGTAGGATGTAGCGTATACAAAGAGGGATAATGTGGAAAGAGAAGATCTAAAAACGTCGGGAAATGACTCCAAATGAGGACTAGAAAGTAACGAGTGCAGCATTCTTCTTTTTCCCGAAAAGATAGATGAGCGCTGCACTCGAGTAAACACCTGTGAGAATTCCGATGATAACACTAATCACTATAAAAAAAGACGAAGTGTTATAAAAGACCAAATTTATGACAGACAGAGAAATACATCGGACGTACTCTTACGCGCAAGTGTCAGACTCTGCGTGTACTCGTCCTGCCCTTGTCCTTGGTACGTCTGTGCGAGCCCGCCGGCAGCGGACAAGCCATCCTAGNAAAAAGCAAATGATTGGGCATAGGAAGATAGACAGGATAAAAGCAGCTAGTGCGGCACATACAGGTACAAGGAGCAGAATGCCGGTGAGCATTGCTGTGAATGCTGTCCCGCCGAAGCGACGCGAATAACCGTTGCCCAAAATACCGAGGAGCCACGAACCAATGAGGCTCACATAGTCTGGATGGTTGCTGAGGCCGAGCGTCAAGTTGCAAACACGCGTTATCCAGAATGAAATGCACGCGATCGTTACCATGACAGCCATCTGACGGCTCCACCAATGCTGCTGGTTATTCATGGATGAACAGAACGCGAAGAGCGGGACGAGGAAGAAGAGCGTCCAGAACGGCATCGGCTTCAAGTACCAACCCCAGTGTGGGTCGCGGAAGCAGCCTTGCACGAGGGTTGGCGGCGCTGGTGTCGAGCTGTTTTGGAACGTGAAGTAGCCCGAGAACGTCGCGCTGCCCGAGTTGCCGAACCCAGAGCTTGTGCTATTGAACGCTTCGTAAGTTCCCGAAATCACGGCATTGCTTGCGAGGCTACTTGCGGAAGCGCGGACTGCGCGCCGTGCAGGACGATCGAGAAAAAGGAAGAGATCGGATCCTAACGTTAGCCCGAAGCCCTGCCGATTTTTTCGCGCGTTAATGACAATCCTAAAGATGAACGTCTCGTAAACGTACCAGATACAGCGAAGTCATGATACCCGAGACAACCTTTGGTGCGCCTAAAGACTGATTTTTTCCCGCAATATCCAGAGAGCCCGATACTTAAAGAGCACATGAGAATTTAAAACTAGCTCAGCTGAGAGAGACACTCACAAATCAGATAACCAGGAAGCAAAGAAATCACACCAGCTGAAGATATAGCAGAAAAGCACCAAATTTGAGAGGTCACACTCGCAAATGCTCTTGCGATGAAAGATACCAATGCAGCCGTGAAGACTTCCGACCCACTCGCGGACAAGTCGGATTTGGACGCTATGTTTTGCATTATGCGAACGAGAAGGCCCATGAAGCCGGCGACCCACATATCATTCAAGCTTCCACCGAATGCCACGCCGCAAATGAGAAGGCAAGTGATGAAAGAGAGCGTGTAGCGCAATAGCGGTTTGTAACGTGCCGGTCCAGTTAGGAATTTGCGCAGCTGATAGACCCCATCAGACGCGTACATGTCATCATGCAGCACGGCACGATATATGTTATGTATAGCATTTATGCGTCCAAGCGAAAGCCCAACGTTAGCCTTGATCAAACAGGTCTCAGATGCCTTTAGTTCAGGATTCCCGAAGGAAACTTGAATGACACCTGGCGTATGCTGAAATTGGGCCTCCATCTCGAAGACCTTGGCGAGCGAATTGAGTTGAGCTTCGATACGATGAGAGGGAGAGCCGAACGTCAAGAGTGCTTTAGCGAAGATGAGGACGAATTTATGGTACACATCCATGCCTAGAAAGAATTGTACATCGAGAAAGAGTCAATATAAATTTATATTCTGTTGTTCCAGACATACTCTCGGCATGGTACTTGATGACGTGCTTCTCCTTTTTCCTGCGCTCTTGGTAGGACATGTGCTTATGAGGTTTTTGAGGCCCTTGTGATGTCTGTGACAACTCGCGTCCTAAAGCTGTGCGTTCCTGCGGGTGCCGACGCCTTCGGAGACCTTCGTCAATAAGGTAAGTTTCCTCTACTTCAGCATTGGAGCGTTGAGTGCGCTCGAAGTTGTCAAGCTTGTCACTATTCTTCTCAGATAACCTATCTTCGCCGGCCGACGACCAAGAGTTCCGTCTACTGGTATTTTGGCTCGCCGCACGGCTACTGGACACGGAAATAGAGTCCGGGTCGCGCATGGCACGTGCAAGAGTGTCCTTAACATGTCCGAAAAAGCCAACGCCAGAGTGGCCCTCGCTAACGTTTTTACTACTTTGCGGTGCCTGATGCATGGGATCGCGGTTAGCAGTGTGGTCCAGAGACTGATCGTGATACAGATTGAATGTCGATGCGGGCTTCCATGAGCCACCAAAGTCGTCTTTGCCACTGCTCTTCTCCTCCTCTACGGGGCTGAAATGGGTAAGTGTCTCATCACTCTCCTTCCCAGGGTGGAACGGGACCGCACTGAAGCGATTTTGCACGCCACGCGTATCTGGCTCGCCGTAGACATTAGACGCGTGCTGGTCTGCAATATCTGCCGATTGCTGACGGGCCGCACGCACACTAGAGTTGAAGTAGGATCCTGTGCGCGAAGCAGGGCTGCTCACGCCAGAGGAGACTGCAAAGGAGTCCGCGTCGTCAATGCTTCGGGAAGAACGAGGCGCAAGATGAGCCGGGCTCGGAGACGTGTCGGTAAAGCGTACTGCGGGGCCACCGCGCGGCTGCGTAAATTCGCGACGCTCGTCGTACATGGTTGAGTTAAGGAGAGGGTGAAGAGCTCGAGAGGGGACTTCATAGCGCCAGGCTGAATTGTAATAGAGGCTGGCCGCTGACAGTAAGACCAGTGCTCGGAGGAGTCGATATTAACATTAATATTTAAATTTATATCGATATTGGCTCTGATGTTTGTGCATACCGACGCGAAATGCAAGCAAGCTTAAGCCCATCGCTGTCCCAGAGACCAGAGAGATGGCAGGATGTGCCGCGCCACCAACTGTGTTGTGTGCTGTTTGCGCACATTCCCATGGCCTTGGCGGGACGGGGGCGCATTTTATGATGGGCTGTCTCGAGTGTCGAGGAGCGACCGCGCTGTCTCCCGTACGCGTCTAATACTTCAAAGTACTCCTAACTATTCCTCTTGCCCGGGGCACATCTCTACATAAAATCGGATTTATTGTGACGTCTAGGTCTTCGTTGTAATCCCCCTCTTATAGTCGTACCCGTCCTTTCCATCGGCCGCTGCTTCAGTTCGCGTCGTCTACCTCCGTCAACGCATTGCATTCTCAAGATCAACCCTCTAATACATAATCCCATCCATCTTCAGTCCGTTATCATGTCGTTGTCTGCTCAGGAGAATGCAGGTTATTCGAGGGCGTCCTCCGGTAAGACACCACCCCCTGCTCCTTCTGCTGCGTTTGCGAAAAGGTCGGTTGTGCTTTTTGCAATTTCTACTCGCAATGTAGCTCAACTCAGACATATCTTTCTAGGGCCAGAGAGCTACAGGCAGAAGAAAGATTGACCGTAAGATACAGGCCACCCGCGTTGAGGACCATGGTATCCACGGGTTCTCCTTCTAATGATGTCTCGTCTCCTTCTGCGACCACTCCAGCCGACACTTCCCCGCTTCCGCCGGCTAATTATCCTCAGAACTTCAGGAGAGCAAGGGCTGGTACCTTACCCTCCAATGTCCAGCTCGCCGCTCAGCGTTTTGCCGCTGCGTCTGAGTCTCTCCAAAGTCTTCCAAGCTCCACCGACTCATTCGTGGATACGTATGGACAGCAACAACCAGCTACAGCGTCTGCTGCGAGCATCGAGGCTCCGAGGCCATCTCTGCGTCATACGACCTCTGTCGCTTCCTCCGCGGCAACCTCAGCCGTCTCAGAACGTAACAGCCGTCTCAGGTCCGGATCTCTCACCCTACCTGCTGCAGGACTGTCCAACGCTTTTGGAGGAGGTTCAATTTTTTCCACGTCGTGGCTTTCGAACAGCCGCAATGGGTCTAATCTTCCAGGTCTGGATGAACTGCGGTCGGTTACGTCGTTAGATTCTGGCGATGATTTTGATGTTCACACTCTCGATTATCTGGGTCTCGATGATAATCTTCGTCCTCCGTCGGTCGCGACTATGTCCGAGTTTCGTACACAGGCACAAGCTGCTCTTGCTGTCAACCTCTCCAATCCACCTCGGCATCGTGCGAGCACCGTTTCGGGTCCATACCGCATTAGATCCGCTGCAGCGAGCTCAGCCTTACTTTCTACGCCGGGTGCGGACGAGGAGGAAGAAAACATGATGGAGAACTACCATGGAGCCTATAGCCACCAGCAGATGGATAACTACGACAATGGCCTACCTGCAGACTACTACTCGTCTTATGTCGCAAAGGGGTTCAAACCAGGCCAGCACCTCAGTGTGAGCAACGCTAGCGTTCGTCCACGCGCCATCTCTGTCGGCATGCTTGATGATCCATCGCGTTCTCTGCATCGTTCTGTCTCTACGCTTGAATCACAGTCAAATTTGTACAGCAGTGACCTTCTCGGCAGCCAGAATACGCTCGCCGGCAGCCTTGCTCTGGCCGCGGGTAGCACGACGTTGAATAAGATCCCATCCAGCACATCTAGTGTTGGTAGGTACAACGCAGGAGGTGAAGCGCCTGTCAATCGTGTAAATAGTTATCTTGCGGCGCCGTCGTCTCAAGGTCGCGCTCTCTCGCCAAAGTCCGAAGGGTCGCAGTCTCAGCAGATCCAGACTCCAACGCGTTCTTTGTGGATTGGGAATCTCGACAGCTCTGTTACAAGCGAGCAGCTCATTCATGTTTTTGCTCCGTATGGCGCAATTGAAAGTTTGAGATTGTTGCCCGAGAAGGTATAGTATTCGAAATCCATCGACTACCTTAGACTGACAACGTTGCTCATTCGGTATTCTTCTAAAAAAAGGAATGCGGTTTTGTCAATTTTGTCGATCAAGCTGATGCTATTCGTGCCAAAGAAGACGTGTTGAACCGCCTTGGTGGCCAAATAGGCATGCCAAACGGTCAGGCGGTGCGTATTGGGTTTGGCAAGGCAGAAAGTGCACCTGTTGCACCCGCGAAGAGTTCTTCGAATGCTTCGACTGTTGGTGCAAGCGCGGCAGCTGCCAAAGGCGCTAATGGGAATACTGCGAACGGTATGAGTGGCATTGAGTCCCAGCTGCAGTCTACGCCGACGCGTGCGCTATGGATTGGTTCTATTCCCTCGACAACGACGCCTGCGACTATCTTAAGCGTATTCAGTCCATACGGCCCTATTGAGTCCGCCAGGGTGCTAACGCACAAAAACTGTGGCTTCAGTATGTTCGGGACTATAATCATGATAAGTTGGTTAATGAAAATTTTCTCCTTCAGTAAACTTCGAACGTTTGGATGATGCAGTGCGTGCACGCAAGGCATTGAATGGGCGCGATGTCCTTGGTAGCGACGTAGGTGCTATCAGGATCGGGTTCGCCAAGGTGCCTGTTAAAAACGGCTCGGACAGTGCGATTGAGGGCGAGTCAGTGACTAATCCGCCTGCGAACACCAATGTCAATGTACAGGGCGTGGGCGATCTGAGCGTTGGTGCAACTATCCACGCACTCCGCGGTATCAAAGGAGCCTCGACAATCCCCGCTGATGAGCAGGTGCTCGGCGGCGCGGTGGAAAATTATCGATCCAACCTCCTATTGAGCATGATTGGTTCCGGCTTGCATACGGCCACTACGTTTAGCGATGGTACGCCGAAGCCACCGGGCTGGACGCCCTCAGTTACGGAACAGCAGATGATCATGAAGGAGCTGAGTGAAGGCAGTTCTGACGCCGAGAATGATATTTCTGCGTTGGCTGGTAAGCAAAAGTTTTGTAATCATAAAATTCAATTTCTTATGATACCACAGATTTTCGACCACCTACAATGTATTATACAACTATTCCGCTTGTTTCCGAACGCCCCAATAATAGGCGGTGGGATGCCTCTAAGTTGAGGGAGCTGCGTAAGCGGTTGGATTCCGGGACACTGTCCGTGGAGGAGATAGATCAAGTTGCCGCTGATTTCTTGGATGGCGAGATCATTGATCTTGCTTCTGACTGGCTTGGCAATACAGTTAGTTGATATATTCATATATTACTCTATTTATGGACTTTAGCTGACGTGTTACGCTATGTAGGTTGTACAGAAGTTATTCGAAAAATGCTCCCCGAGCCCTCGATTTGCCATGCTTGAACGTGTTGCTCCACACCTCGCTATGATTGGTATCCATAAAAACGGCACATGGGCCGCGCNAAAAAATAATAGAGTGCGTTCAAACTCCGGAAGAAGTGGCGCTGATCGCACAAAACTTGAGGGCGTTTACGCCGCCCTTACTTCTCGACCAGTTCGGGAACTACGTCGTCCAGTAAGTTCGCATTATGTAGTAACAACTAGTTTTACGCTGGTTCTGACGAAAGGTTCGCAGATGCTGCCTTCGGTTTGATCCGCCAGCTAGTGACTTTATTTTCGATGCTATTGTCGATCGTTTATGGGAAGTTGCACAAGGTCGCTTTGGGGCGCGTAGCGTGCGAGCATGCTTGGAGAGCCCGAATGTTACCATCAGTCAGCAACGCCGCATTGCCACTGCGATCATCTTGAACTCTATTCCTCTCGCGACAAATCCCAATGGGGCTTTACTACTCACCTGGCTTCTAGATACATCTGGCTTCCCTTCTCGATACAGGCTGCTTGCGCCCCGATTCACCCCGCACTTGTCGCACTTGTGTACGCATAAGCTTGCGTCGTTGACTGTGCTTCGAATTGTGAACCAGAAGGTTGAGCTCGACGCGTCGATGCAGATTGTTGACTCATTGTTTTTCTCGCCTGGTGATCACGTTCTCACAGACGTGCTTGGCGACCAAGTCAATGGTGTCGCCGTAGTGCACAAAATTCTCACTAGTCCATTCATCGACCCTGCGAAGAGGTCCGCTTACCTCGACGCTACTAAACGAGTCCTTATAGAGCTCAAAGTGATCGCGACGCAGGCATACCGCCGTCTCATTGAAGAGGTAGGCCTGCCGGTTTCGAACTTTGCTGCGAACTATGCAGCGGGTATGGGACAGGCACCAGGCATGAAGAAGTCCTCATCTCAAGGTAGTTATTACGGAAGCCCGACGAATGATCAGAATCTCGCATCTATGATGGCCGCGTTGCAGATGGGTGGACAGTCCCACATGACACCGCAGCTCGGCGGGCCAACACCTCAGCTGCAGATCGACCCGGTTTTTGGACAGGGTAGCACGCAGAATAATGGCGTATTAGCGAATGGTCGTACCATGCGCAGTGCTACTGCATCGCCTGGCAGCTTCTCGCCCTCAACGGATCCGTTTAATCCTTTCGCACCCGGCTCTACTGGCATGGATATTAATGGTCCAAGGAATGGCTCTCGGCGCAACGGGGGAGGACCTACATTGCAGGAGCCTCAACCAACGCTCTCACCTCCGCCGATGACGATCCCTTATGGTGCGCAGTCGCCGAGTCTCGGGCAGGCGGGGAGCATGATGGGAATGCCTGTCTCGCAGTCCCCCTACGGGATTCAACCGCAACAGCTCCCACCACATGTCTACCAGGCTTACGTGTACCAGATGTATCAGCAGCAGAACTCACCGAATGTTGGCGCTTACCAATCATGAATCGGTCAACACTGAATGTCTTATGTTAAGGCAAGAGGTACCTTTCGAAACCTTTTTCCCTACTTTCATCATGACCCACTTATGACAACAACGTGCCCTTACTAAAACACTTCTCTCGTTGGGACCATTGCTTTCTACTGTTGAATTTGTGATACCCTCGTACAATCCTTATACTACCTTTCTTTCGCAAACAACGCTCATTTGATATGACATGGGGAATTGCCGAGACCGCTCTTTGCGCACTGGAATAAATGCTACCAGTTGGCAATCAAATCTTTCTTCTACTCTCAGACTTGCCTTTCATCCTTTCGTTCTTCTAAGCTTTTGACTGCTCGACTGTTCTGTTCAATGATCTTGTATACACAGTTCCAGGGCAGCTGTACCAAAGTTTCCGTGCTTGACAAATAGAGAACCTATATGGTTAATGAACAAATTTTTTGGGGAGTGCAATTCTGTTGTCAATTTTTATGCGTTTGCGGGAGGTGCATCATGATGGCGTGTGTAGTAGTATAATTCAATTTTGGTGAAATCTCGGCCGATCTTAATAAGCTCGTCCTTTGGCACTTACGAACAGTATTCTCGCAAGCACGCACTTGTACTACTCATACAGTTCAGTCCGTATCTGCATACATATAACCGCGTACACTGGAACCGCGTAGGCACTGGATCAAAGTTTTATGGAGGAAACTCTCGATTCGGGAGAGACATTGTACGAAGACTCGGGAATCAGTCAAGAGCCAAGGCTCGAGTCGGGACCATGACTCGGAGGAAACCTGATAATGTAGAAAGAAAAAAAAATGCGTCAATTGACATAAACACGTTTAGAATGGACATATAAAATAAGTAGAAAGTCCTGCCAGTCATGCTGGCAGAAGGTATCTGATTCAGGTACTGTGAGTGTGTCCGTCCGCGACCCAATGGCGTTGACATTATTTCTTTCAAAGCCAGCGGTGGAGAGGCTTATTCTTACCNTTTTTCTTCTGCTTTTTTTTTTTGAAAACAAATTTATTTTTCTTCTCTCTCTATATATTTTTATTGGTGACGATATAATCATGAGCAGCCATTCTTCCTCTATATCTGTTCTTCATCTTACTTTTTCCTAGGCGGATGCGCAAAGCTCGAGTTACTAAAGTAGACTTAGTAGGCCAGCCTGAAGACTGAGGGGTTGCTCTCAAGAGCGCTGAAAGGAAAATTAAAAATTCAGTGTGTCCGTATGATGATGTCACGTGAGCACAAGACGCGTTATTTGGTCCACTTTCGCACAAAGCGGTGCCACAGTACGACAAATCACAAACTCAAGAACTACGTAGTACCACGAAAACACNAAAAAAAAAGTAAGCGCTTAGCAAAACATTAAAATTTGCCTTGAGATGATATTTTGGAAACATAGATCATCAGAGGCTGAGTTCTTCTATACGAACTCTTTCGTAATCGTACAAAAACAAATTATTAGACGTTCCCTCGTACACACACCTACCTAATTCACTTTTTTTTTTNAAAAAAAGCAAAAGCAAAGGATAGAGGAGGGGAGAGACGGAAGGGGGGAAAGAGGGGATATAGAAGGAATAAAACCTCACGTGTCTTGCTACAAAATAGAGAAAAAAGGCGAAGG
>SGPK01000418.1:0-22547 GCA_004802695.1 Phellinidium pouzarii
CAGCTGGAAGCGGCCGTCCTTCAAAGGGAATGTGATCCCGCGCTTCTCGCGGAACGCGCGCACGACAGACACGAGCACTTCGATGCCGGCGGGCGCGGTGTCGAGCTGGCGCCCCCCGTGGTTAGAGAGTACGACGCCCGCGCAACCTGCGTCGTAGGCGCGCAGCGCGTCTTCCCAGCGCTGGACGCCCTTAAGGATGATCGGCACTGCTCGGAGGTGAGTTCTGTGCGGTGTTAGAGTGGTGAAAACACGCACTGTTGGTGATGCTTTTGAACCAAGGAATGTCTTTCCAGCTCAGCGATGGATCAATGAAGGACTGTAGATGCGTCAGTGAGGTATCCTAACGCATGATATAGATCAAGGACGCACGCTAATCGCTCTTGCGGCACCCTGGTTCTTATCAATTTTGTCATCACCCTGCTGCACATTCGCGCCCTCCTCAACATCGAACTTCATACGCATATCCTACATAATGAAGTCATCAAAAAGTCTCACTCTTAGTCACTATTTTCTTGTTGTTGTCGAAATGAACACACACCTTCTCGCGCCGCCCGAGCTGAGGTGCATCTACCGTGATGAACAGCGCCTTGATTCCGCGCTCTTCGGCATGGCGCACAATTTTCGCGGTGACTGCACGATCGCGGTTGACGTAAAGCTGGAGGAACTGAGATTGCCCCGGCGCAGCGCCATCGACGAGCGAGTCGAACGAACACGATGCAAGTGTTGGGATCTGTGGAAATGAAAGTGGTATATATATATATACGATCTTGTCAAGAAAAGTCAGAAGCAACCGCACCATTTGGATGATGTTATGCTTTGCGGCTCCTCGGGTGAGGTTTAGCTCGCCATCCGCATGGCCTAGCTTTCCAAGCGCAGTAGCAGTCTGCGCAAATTATTCAGATAAGTTCTGCCTCAAATGTCAGCTTTTAAGTGCAGACGTACGATATAAATAGGCATGCTCGAGCGCACGCCGAGGATTGTTGTTGAGAAGTCGACATTCTCGACATCAATAAGGATCTGCGGGCGGAACCATATCCTAAAATTTAACATTTAAAGCTTCAGCATCTAGCTACTTCAAAAAAAAAAAAACAATCCGTCTCACCGTTGGTAAACACCGCGATTCTCACGATGAGTAATCTCGTCATCGGCCGCGCTGCTGTAGTATGCCCACGCGCGCGGGGGGAGCACGCGGCGTGCGACAGCCTCAAAATCGTGCAGGTTGAGAATGGAGCTGAGGGGTGGTACGCTGGCAAGCAGCAGCGCACGCTCCCTGTCTTCTTCAGTCTCCTGTTCTGCGTAGGTGGTGGATGATGACGGGTCGATGGCGCCGAGACTAAGCGTGAAAGACGTGTTAGCGTGTAAATAAGCAAGATTTGNTTTTTTTTGGCGGGACGTACTGTTTGGAAGGAGGGAGGTGCGTAGTGATAGCGTCCGGCGGGTGGATCGGGTCGTATTCTTTACTGCATAAAGCGAGGGTTAGTCAAACAGATCCGTACATTCGGCAGAGCAAAGTTGCTTCCGGACTGGCTGGACTGGTTTCAGCTAGAGGACTGTTCCTCACTTCAAAATTTCTGCCCAAATCTAGATGATACATCTATGTACTATGTACTGACCGCCATTTGCCATCCTTTGGGCCCCGCAGAGTAGCATTTCCTCTACACATCTACGAGGCCTTTCCGGATTGTGAAATAAGACGGCAAATGGCTCTCAGATATGGGCGAGATTTCAAACGAGACCGAAACCAAACAGGCCAGCCCGGTTTGAGCACCCACTATAGGTTGCACTACGCACGTCGCATCCTGTCCAGCGTACTTGAGGATAATCTTGCTTCCTCCTGTTGTGCACAGATGGACGTTCAGCTAAAAAAAACAAAACTAGTGGGCAGCTTTAGAAGGCCTGGCGAACCTGGGTGATCTGTTTCACGTCCAGGTTAATAAATGCGGACGGCATATAAAGGAGCAAGGTGCTCACCATCGAGAAACTCGGTCACATCGTAGACTCTGCCTGCAGATAACGAAACCGTGTCAACGAAACCCGCTCACTGTTAGGGTCAAGACAGCGGATGCTCAACTGTGCACGATGATCCAGCAGCTCTGCCTGGAGTTGTGCGAGGCGATTTCGTCAGGCGATAAGATTCGCACATCCTGCGCTGGCTCGCTCATCGTGTCGATTAAGTCCCAAGGAGAGCGTACAGAGCGAGCAAAGCAGAAAAGACGAAGATAAATAGAGCAGCTGTGACAGCTTAAGACCGGAGCATGAGTTTACCCCAGTTACGTCATACGTGCAAGCTGAGGACAACTTCCAAATGCAGAAATGCAGCTGACTTCGGGTCAGCGGAGTGCCGCTGCGGAGCAAGCTTGAACCTTCTCGATTTTATTTTANTTTTTTATTTTTANTTTTTTGTTAGTTTGTCGCTTTCCAACAAATGAAATGAAATCAATAAAAAAAAGTAGGCGGTCGAATAGCAGCGTATATGCACATGCCGTCGGTCGCAATGCGGACTCGAGCGTCTGGTTGGTGTTCTCGAACTATCGTGCTCTGTGCATGCACTGCGGAGACGGAGACGGAGTGCCTTCACGGTGTATCACCCTAATCAAAGTCTCTGGCAGCCACGCTCAGGCTGGCCCGTGTGTGGACTCGCGTCGCATGCTCGTCGGTGTGCAGGCATCTTCCTTCGCTGAGCACGCTGGGATGATTGTCGGCGCGAGTCGGAACTCCGTGCTGCACACAGACAGGCATCGACAGTAGCAGATGTGAAAGTAGTAGGTCCTGAACGATTTGAAGTTCCGCTTCTTCAACAACAAAGCATCAAATGCAGACTCGAGAGTCGGAGCACAACAAGCAGGACTGGCCAGAGCCACAGAATCAGAGACTCCATATCGCTCTCCAGATCCCCACTACTTAAATACCAGACTCGCACGGCTCAGCCGTCAAATTGTGCGTCTTGGCGTGCTTCTTCGCGTCTTTTCCGCGGTTCAGAGCGCTGTTCGGAGGCGCCATATTGCAT
This sequence comes from Phellinidium pouzarii, assembly GCA_004802695.1. Lineage (NCBI taxonomy): Eukaryota > Fungi > Basidiomycota > Agaricomycetes > Hymenochaetales > Hymenochaetaceae > Phellinidium > Phellinidium pouzarii. The sequence continues at coordinate 3,008 of SGPK01000418.1, forward strand.
TATCTCCGTGGCTGATGTTGGCTGTTGGCCAGGCACACCTCCGTCGGATATCAAGAGCGGGATTGCATATATGCGCGTTCNGGGGGCAGGCGCGACCCATTGGAGAATCGCTGATGTCAGTCTGTACGTGACAGCTGCGAGAACGCGTCGGGTCACATCCGACGCGACGCGACGCGTAATGACATATAAATTACCCGAACAATTAAACAAAAATTATGACGTTCCTGAGTTTCAGAATCATCGATTATATGCTCAGTTGCACTGCAATGATCCAAACCCTTCAACGAATTCTCTGTAGACTCTATAGTTTTAGTTAAATTATATACATTCCAGCTAATATTAATCACAGTGTTTGTAAACAAGACAATAGATGTTTTGACGAAATATCAAAGGCGTTGGATCGAGGGCGGGCCACAAGACGAAAAAAAAAWTTATTTGAAATAGCACATGAGGCGTATCTCGGGGTATCAATACCCCGAGCACAAGCGCTCAGTCGATTTTTGACAATCAAGAAACTGACCTCGTAGTCATAAATCTGTGCAAGGCATCAAGAGGCCAAAATGTAAGAGATGTTACCACAACTTGTACCAAGCAGGTCAGGACAGCGGCTGTATGACATGTGGAATGAGTAGAGAGTCAAATGTCGAAGTTGTATACTGCACTTACTCCATATGAACACTAGAGGAAGATGCGTAAAGTACACTACCCTGAAGATTCCACCCACCCACCCGCGTCCTTGAAGGTCTGAACCTTCTCACCGCCGGTGTGCCTCAGCCACTACACGCGTATTGAACTGATTGCCATAAGTGAACGCATCCGGCGTCGCACTCCCAGAAAGCTCTCGTGTCTTCGCGAAATAAGCTCAGCAACTCGCTCGCAGAGCGGGCCGGGTCGTCTCTCAGTGCCACTTTGCGTATGCCATTCGANTTTTTTTTCCCCTCGTCGGCGATAGCGTGCGGTGCTCCCCATTCTCGCCGCAAAGAGCTTTGATGACAGGGCGAGGACGTTGACGTTGGAGCAGATGGGAAGCGTGTTGCTAGTTTGTGTTGAATTGCGGTTCAAGGATCCGAGCTAGAATCATCTACAAGCTAGACAATTCTTTCTTTGCACTTGGAGCAAGCGGGATGCCTTTCTCTGTCTCGACACTTTGAATCCCCTGCACCAATTGCGTCCATTAAAGCCATAATGAGAGAGTGGAGCGAAGATACCTGCTCAAGATCTTCAAACAACTTAATGTGGCCTCCGCCTCCCGTAGCCGTCAGGGAAGACGAGCCGGTCATAGCCTCACGCTGTGCACCAGGATTCGTAGCCTCTTTGAGAAGTTCGCGTTCTCGCTCCTGCTCCTCCCTGCGCTTCGTCTTCCTCGTATTTAATACGCCTGCGTGTTCGCGCAGAAGTGTCAATCTCGCTTCAGCGTCCTTTGATACAGCCATACATAAGTAGAGTCGACAGTACGAGAACAGAGGAGAATAGGCTTACAGCAAGCATAGTATAAGTGCGAACGATCGTTTCGGGCTGGCTGATGATTTCGGCAGCCGCATAAGATAATCACGTGCTGAAAGCGAAAGGACTTTTATACCGTATCGTTTTATTTTGTAATTTTTATAATTATATATATCACTAAGCGACACCTCTAGAACGGAGCCTCATTTATTTCCAAGAAATATACAGGTGTGTCATTAAAAGTGGAAGGCTATTCTTACAGCGCCATCTCGTCGTACCTGTCCGACCATCTGTTTCATGAAAAGTGCAAACGCTATTTTAAGCTACGCAGTTGTAAAGTATTATACATATATCAGTCACACATAATAACATGGTAGACAACGACTCTTATGCGTGCGTTATGCACATGAAAACTGCCGTCATTTAATGAGGCTAAAAGACTGACAAMMAAAAAAAAAAAAAAAAACATAACAAAAAGTGACTTAGCCTGGGGTCGAACCAGGAACCTTCTGTGCACTCATAGTGTTAGACAGAAATCATAACCGCTAGACCACTAAGTCCTTGAAACTTGTCAAGGCTTTCAGCTATTGCTACTAAATACGATGCCTGATACAATTTTATTCTGTACTTTGTACTGCCCGTACTTAAGCTTCACCCGTACTTAAACTTCAGTGTGCATAGCCTGAATTCCCTCTTTTCTTCGTTTTCCATTCATCTCCAACAAGATGACTCGTCCTGCAATTTGATTGCATGTACAGAGGAACCTACTTCGCATACCGGTAATCTAGCATAACCTCTATATAAACCACAGCATATAGCATAGGGGTTGAAAATATATTTAGTTGGGAATATGCTTGATCAGAGGTAGTAGATTGAGATACGTATAGTAATTTAGTGGCTTTTACTATTCTCCAGCCCTTACGAAGTCGCAGTTATGAGCGCCTACAAGATGCTTGTACAGCTCTATGGAAGCTTGTGGCTGAGGCCCGCGTTGTGGCTGTAAGGCAAAAACTTCAGAAGTGAATCTGATAGGATGGAGAACATGAAAAAGATATGAGGCCTCTATATATCAATTAAGGCCACCACGGAACAATGAAGGCAACTAGATAATACTGAAGGGCATCCGAGAATAATACTGGCCATTAGAGAATAGCGGGGGTCTCCATACTAGAACATTCCATTTAAAACATGACCTCTTGTTTAGCATAAAATACACTTTAATCAAGTCTTCAATACTCTTAATCTCTATGGTAATTAATTGACATCCATGACAAATGGCCCTGCCATGNTTTTTTTACGAAGTAACTCAGTCCAGAGTAAAAGCTTGTGAATTGTGTCGCAATCAGCACGAGTAATGGACACAATGAGATTTACGTAGTCTGGAATTCAGTAAAACACAGAAAGAAAATTGGTACCGCCAGTAGCGACGGTGCAGTAAGTATGTTCCGAAGACGTGAGCTGTCATTGATTATTTTAATTTTAGTGGTTACTTCAATGATGTACCAGTAGTATTAAACTTGATACTCTCAGTTCAATCATGTAGCGAGTGAGTTTATGGATTGTTTCCAGTGTTTATATCATTGGAGTATCCGTTACAAGTTGTCCCGGAATAGTATTCGAGGTGGAATCTTTAGACATTATGGATGAATCCTTTCAGACGGGCTTCATTCTTTCAAATTTGAAAATTAATATTGTGATACACGAACACATTGAAATAGACAATCACTCGATAGAGCTCAAATACACGGATCCCTTTATTTATTTGTATACAATGATAATGTCATGGTAGTTATAGTAGGCGGAGCAGGCCAATAAAAGGCTGAGAGTGTACAGACATGAAAATAACGCGAGCTGGGTTACGCGTAATATTTGAGGGAGATCGATGACGCGGGGTCTGTCGCGGACCATTCAAACGCATAAGAATAATCGTTAGACTCTGGCATATCATCGATGATCTCAGTTTCAGGGTCAAATGGGTCTATGGACCGAGGGGGAATGTCGTCCGCTAGCTCGACAGAAGAATGCTCGCTTGCCTAAGAAGAGAAATAAGTCAAATCGAAACAGTACCAGAAAGTGGAGGAGCACAACTTACTTTGTGAAGCTGTGTATTAATCGGGGAGTGGAACGACGGCGAGTCATTACTGCTCGATGAGTCCGGTGACCCGACAGAAAGAGAAGGTGAAATGGTCTTGTCCTGCATCGAATGCGGGCTCGCGGGCGGCGTCGGCATCTGAACAACAGGCTTCCTGCTCGAAGGACCGTCCACAAGGCTCCTATCATTGGTGATCTCGGAGTCACTTCCATCATCCATCATCCACCGAGCCTTCTCCTCTTCAGCAAGGCGGAAGAAGCGTCTCCGTGTCTCATCGTCCTGCTTGTGCCAGACTGACCCGGCCCAGCGAGACACGTCGTTCTGGTGCGTGATCTCCTTCGGAAGCATCCCATTGGCAATCATGTGCGAACGGAAGAGCATAAACGCGTTGCTTGGCTTCTTCTTCTTCGGGGATGTAGAGGAAACGACGGCAGCGCGCGTCCGCAGAGATTCCTCGCTGGTGGAGATTCCAGACTGGAATACAGATTCACCGAGACTCAGGCGTCCTGTAACACAGTTACAAATAAGTAAGCGTATGTCTCGTCGACGCGAACGCGAAGTAACATACCGGTTTTGCGGTTAAGTGTATTGCGGTCAGCGTGTGTAGAAGGCATAGTATACAATGCGTAGTAAACCGAGAGAAACGCGGTAAAAAGGGGGAACTATGCAGGATATGCGACTCTGGGAGTGCTTGGGGCATATTACGGCTATCCATGTTGCCATTTTATAGTGATAGTTGAACTGCTGAGCACAGAGAACGGTATGCGCTGAAAGTTGAGTAGAAAAGGAAGGTCTACGCGTTATAATCACCCAGGTGTTTTGCACTTTTGGATATCACATCCGTATTTGGACATCCGGTCCGCATCCCCTAAATGAGGACCGTGTGAGCAGCGCACGTAAGTAACGCGCCAATAAATGTCAACAACGCGTTGTGTCCGGTGCTTTCAGACATCAGAAGTTCAGACAATTAAAGACAGTGAGATTTCTAGACGGCTTAGCAAAAATCCCTGTAAAGAAAAAACCTCAATTCATTCCATGACTTTTTTGTCTATTCAAAGAAAATATACTTGATTAGAATTGTATTTGATTGATTGGGAAGCAGAACACGTCGTTCCAGTAAACTGTCAAAAGTGACAATGATACGTCTGATATTTACTACGATCGTGACTGTAGATAGGTTGACAGATATATAATTTGGTAGATATATAGATATTATGCATTTAAGTTATTTTGATGAGAGAGAATTTATAGATTAATGAGCATGAATTCAGATGAATATGTGTTGAGGTGGGAAAGGAATGAGATAGGAAAAGAGTTTGCAATGATTTTATATCATATCGAGCTAAATTTCACTCTGAGCTTTCATTTACTATTCGTTCTTAAATGAGTCTGTCATAGTTTGAGCCCAGAACGATTCTTACATGGGTATGAAATCTTCGTAAAAGATGAGGAGACATATATCCATTTGTATACGGATGAGCTTATGGATTACACGATGAAGAATCTATACATTAAGTGACTATGCTTTTGCAATGCAAGACGGAAATTTATCCGTAAAGATCCGCCGGGATCCGGCTTTTAATTTTTACGAGGAAATTTCAAGTTGTCTTGGATACTTTCAAAACTCATACAAAGAGTACAACAGCACTTACCGTCGTTTCTTCGAAGCGTCATTTATTAAAGGCGGAGGGCGTTCATCTTCTGTTTTGGCTTTGGTCAGATCTCTTATATGTACATGTACAGTCGAACCCCTCTTATTGTGTCACCCTCTTAATGCATAACTCTCCTAATGTATATATAGACTTTGGTTTCCACCACGTCGGTAGTCAGTAGCAAATCCCTATATATTAATGCATAAACCCTTTATTGTATAATGCATACCTAATTGAAGCAAGTTAAAAGGGGTATGCATTGAGATGGGTCGGCTCTGGGTCGGCTCAGCATGCAAATGGCAGGCAGCAGAAGTGGGTGCTGTAAATTTTAAATTCAATTGACCTCAAATACAACAACCCAACCTCAATATGCTCTTAGACTTTCAACAACAGGCCTCCCTTGTCTGTCTGGAGGAGGTCCGATGCCAAAGGCCCATATTTTTCTTACCATATTGATTAGTTTTCAATTACATAATAAAACTGAGTCTCCCCTATTGTATAACCCCTTTTAATGCATAGCTAGACCTTTCCACCAACCTATACTCTATACAGTTGGAGGGTTTTGACTATATTTCCTTATTTCTATTCTGTTTCAATCATTTTTCCTTTACTTTCGTAGCATGCATATACACAATCTCATCACTGAATACAGTGCTGAGATTATTATCTAGTTCTACAATGGATGTGTTTTCGATACAGTCTGTGGCTTGAGAAGATCCGAGTCACGGTCAAGCTCGGGGGAAAGGGTTTCTGAAAGTTAGAAGGGTTACTTGATGTAACTCGGCAGGTTGAAAAGGAAGAAACATCGTAGCAGGAAGGTGAGGAATGCTTAGATTTCCCAAGTCAATATCATAGTAAACGCGTCTTGTCACAATTCTCACGATCACCGGCGATGCGCCAACACGTCACAAAGACAATCACTATCGAAACTATTGGACTTGAGTCCTACTATGAAGAATAGATACACTTAAGTTAATACGCAGAGTAGTGACACATCGCAACGTAATGAATTATGTAATATAAATATCATGGAATTTCTTGATGGTCCATCCATACGAGACTCCGGGAACTGGCGCAGTGCCCCGCTATGATCCAGTCATATTATACAAACCAACGGACGCAATCCTCAAATTCGTTCTTCATCCTCACCGTCAAATCGTCTTCGCAAGAACCCTAGAATAAAATCAATACGTTCACACTCATAAAAATAATACAATAGCACTTACCGTCGTCTCTTCGAAGTGTCATTCATTGAAAATGGAGGGCGTTCGTCTTCTGCCTTACGTTTGGCCACGCTTTGTGAAGAGCCGGCAACCGAGTCATTCGACTTTTCGTTTGGTCTTTTAAATGTAACAGCCACGATACCGGCGGCCTTTATTTTGCCCTCCTTGAAGTATGTGATGAAATCATCATGTACACCCTTGAATGCGCCTTCATCGATTATGTCTGGGGCTTCAACTTCTGCGCGAGTGTACCGAAGTAGGAGGAACGTGCGCAATTCGTTCAAATCATCAACGACCTTCTTAAAAGAGTCTGGAAGGTAGCTCGTGAAATCCGCGAAAACGCTCTTGTTGGCTAAGAAACTGAAGCGTTCTGTAGGAATTATTAGGTGAGGGAAAATAAGATTCGCCTTATAGGCCTGAAAAATTCTCTCCATTTCCGTCCTCTTCTCGGACAGGTCTTCGTGAAGAAACAATTTCCAGACTGCGATCCACCACATCGATTCCATGTCGTGCAGAGTATTGTACCAAACACCCGTCCCTTGAGATTTCACTTTCTGTTCGTCCACAATGACTGAGACACTTGCTCCTGCCCCAAGCTTCTCAAACAGCTCTTCAGCAATGTTGTCAAACGCTTCGATTGGACACTCGTTCGTATCTTTCGAGTTTCTCGAATCCTGCCGTCCGGACCTATTACTCGAATTATGCATTTTGCTCGTATCGTCCAGGGTTTGCTCCCCATTCGTATTATGAGGGTTCTGTCCATCTGTATGATCACCAGATATGCTCGTCGAGGCAACAATCTCACGAACAGTGTCTTGCTTCTGATATGCCGTGTCAGCCCCCTCTTCTGCAGTCTCCGAGTTATTTGTCTCATCATCACTACTATCATCACTATATTCTCGCTCATCTTCACTGTACTGTTGTGCCTTCTTTTGCATCTTCTTACGTGCCATTTGCTCGACAGAAGTATGATCAATTGGTAAGAACTTGTAGAATCGTTCTGCAATCTCAACAGCCATGAAGTCCAGTGTTCCCTGAAGTTGAGCTCCATCAAAATGATTTATCTGACAGGTATGAACATGCACACATACCGTACGGACTTCATGCTGAGCGTTGACGCCCCTTTTCTTCGCATATTCCAAATCGCCCAATATACCACGCTTGTTGTATAAGTAGGTGTTGCCGACACTAATATCGCGATGTACCCATCCAGATCCGTGTATATACTCCAAGGCTGCAGCAACCGTCACCTCATATATCTTCAAATCATCAAAGAAAGAAACTCGCCTGTTGAAATGTCTGTCAGTGCAGCAAACACATCTGACAGGTTCTTTACTGCATACAGCGTCTCCCCGATTTCCTTGAAGACCACTCTATAGTGATGTCGGTGGTGTATATATTTTCTGGCATTTTCCTGAGGCACACGCGTTGTATAATATACCGTCCTGTCTGAGGCCCGTGAGTGTCCTATGCTCTGCTGCGCTTCATTGACGCGATGCGTCTCCGAGACAAGTGGGAAGGTGTTGATGAAGGAGGGAGCTCTCCCGCGCATAATCACATTCGTAGTATGGTCCGTCTGACCATCGACTTTTACGAGACCGAAATGCATCGGCGTCATGAGATGCTTTTTCACAATTTTCCTCGCTTTCTTGTCAAAATTCTTTTCGACATCGTCAAGAATTTGTTCATGCAAGACATGTTCGAGTTCGCGATCATCATCAACCCAGACGTCCTTCAATATGGCAAGGGTGCCATCACTCCGCTTGACTTTGAACACGCGCGAAGCTCGTCCAATTACTGCATCAGCGCCTACATCTGACATAACTTTCACAGTGGAGAAGACTTCATCGTCCATTGTGAAATGATAAACTCGAATCCCATTTTCGATAGAAACCGAAACCGTCGGGTCCCATCCTAGCTCCGTTTTCGATGCGAATGCAAACGAGAGAAAAACACGTGTAAGCGTTTTCAGGTCCTATATCTCTAGTGTCAGCAGCACTTCCGCGAGGAAAGAAAGCAAGCTTACTTTTCTGAAATTAAATGGTTTGGACACCATCATCACCGCTCGAGAACAGAACCACAACCTTGTATTATTATTTTCAATAGTGATGCCAAACGTGAAGCGCCGACAAGGATCCAAGCTCATCACATGCTGCATGTTGAATATTTCTTTCGCAATGTCCTAAGGAATGTTAGCATTTTATTCAGCCTATGACTTAAAGAGTACTTACATCATCGAGATCCTTGCTCCCATCGGATTTCTTTGCCTCTAGAGTCACAGCGTAATCATACCATGACGGTTTCGTCATCTCTCCATTGCTCCCGACCTTATTCTCACTCTCCTTCAGCATCAGGGAGCCATCAGGTTTGGTCGTGCTTGCTTTCTCCGAAGTAGGCGTTATATAGGGATCCGTGTGTAATGCAAGCGTCTGCTTATGGTCGTGGGGCGTCTTGTTTGCGGCTTTTACGATAGAGTCGAAGGTGTCCCTGAGATGTTCGAAGACCTTTTCCTCATTATTCCCCTTGCATTTCATGGACTTGGGCTCTTTTTTGAAGTGCTCCCAAGTGCCATTTATTATATGTCCATAGTCTCTGAGAGATTCGACAATATCATCGAGATTGAAGCCTGCCGGCAGCGGTGGTAGTATGCACTTGAGGAAATAGTCGAGGTCGACCTCAGTAATAGTATGGCCTATGTCTGCCGGTATTGCTTGTCTTCTTGAGAGCTCACTGGTCTGATCGTCAGAGTTTTGGAATGAGCTGCTTTGCAAAGGTGTGTTACAGAATGATACAGCCTCAGTCTTACGGCGAGGAGTCTTGGGATTCAGAAACAAGCCATGTGAGTTAGCTGACACCGTTTTGGATCTATTTGTCCGTGTAGGTGGTAAAGTGTACATGGTAGAAGGCAGATGAGGACTGTGGCTGGCTTGAAACTTGGACGTGGAAGGCCCTGCCAAAAGGTTAGACATTGTAGTTGTTTACATAGTTACCGCATTTAGAAAATTTCAAGTTTGCATGAAAAATAAATGCACAGAGCTCAATTCTTGCTGGATTTCTTTCATTTAAGCTTGTATATGATCTGATTATATGGGGCTAATAGGAATACAGAGCCTATTTTTTTATTTTTGTCCTCAATCTTTCAGAATGGTGGGTCTGCATGGCTGTTCTGGGACTTTGAGGACAAAATAAATAAAAAAATACTAGCGCAACGACGCGCATCTTTGTTCAGAAAGGCAATCAGGTCAAATTTTCTTTTCAGTCTTTCACAAACTTTTTTTAATTTATTTGTGCGCACTGACAAGGTTTTCCGAAACTGCTGTAACTCTGCCTATCAGGATTGAAAGCAGTATTCGGATGGTACATCAAACCCTTGACTATTAACAGGTGCAGAGAATCAACTCGGACTCGGGTATATAAGATACCAATAGTAATACAGACTCAACTAAGACAAACATCAGCACTCTGTTGTACATGTACATCAAAATCTTTGGGCTGATTAAATACGTATTATGAGACAGCACGGACACGCTCACGCGTAATGAAATTAAATTTCGTTAGTGCGTCATTGCAGGTGTTCCGAATGCAGAGTTAAGTGTCTTGCGATAGGGAGGAAGGTAAAGAGGGGCAGATGCTAGGTAGCGGTGGTGGCGGAACGGGTAACTCAGTGAGCAAGGTTCTTATATGCCAGACGAGCATATGACAGGTGTCACAGTTGCAGAGCTGCTTGGGTATCAATCTCACGTAAGTACATTCAGAGCCTAATTGAACCAGAATTAACGCGTTAGCGAAACTTGGTTTTCGTCAATGTACACGAGAGTACGAGATCTTGAACGTATGCGAGTTCAATCGATGCGAAATCAAGTGTCAGCCGTCACGCAGAAGGGCAAATCAAGCTCTATTAGAAAGGTACAGACACGGTCATTCTGGAACGGCTATGGAAAGATCAGCCGCACGTCGAGAAGACACTGACTTGAGAATAATATTAAACTTTGTTCATCTGGCAATAATATCTAGGCTACAGATGAGCTGCGCACGCTCTGCCTTGCTTCGTGAGATATTTAAGACACTCTCTTCGGGATGAACACATTCGCTGGTATCGCTACGAGGCTCACATATCCTGAAATCAAGCGACAGCTCAGAGCCTCAGACCAATTTTGATTGTAGTCTCCTGACGATATTCAGTACGTTATTATTTGACGAGACGCTATGGCTTTCATAACCGACTTTGGAAGAATGCGCAGAGTCGTGGATGTCTTTCACGCCATCTAAATGTCTTCAAGTTTTACGTTTTATTTGAATAGGATGAAATTTTATCTTATAGATTTGTCAGCGATGCCTGCCGAGACTAACAACATGTGTCAATGATGCGATTAATTGTCTTTAAAGTTCAGCAGCGCTTTCTCGTTAGTTGNTTTTTTTTCGCTACTGCCTCTCCTCTGGAACACGCACTAGTTTGAAATGCGATACCAAACTTCTCAGTCCTCTGTACTCAGCTCTCGTTCAAGTTCATGTCTATAGTATCCAATACAGCCATCTCATTCTCACGAATACATAATCTAGGGTATGTCTAAAACATTTTTCACCTTTCATAAAATGGAATGTCACAATGAATGTGACAATGGCATGTACATTCTCCATACTCACGTGCTCGTGTGAATTGTGACAAGACGCGTTTCTGAACTTGAACGCGGCACGAGTCCATCCTTAGTCCTTAGTACTCATCATCTGCCTTCCACCATGTCGTCTCTACCCCCTCCTCGCATGACACTTCGACCTCGACAGGCACCAGCTAAGATACATGGTCGGATTCGGAAATCCATGCCTCCTCCTGGCCGGTTCCGGAAACCCAAGACCCCGCCTACCAGTAATCTGTTTCGCAAACCCAAGACCCCGCCTGCCAGTAACCTTTTTCGCAAACCCAAAACTCCACCTCGCCCCAAGACTCTTCCACCGGATATGCAATTTTACGACACACCCATGAAAAGAAGCACTCTCCAAAGCAATCGGATGAGCGAGCTCGTAAAAAAGAGACAGGCAATACTGGACGACCTAGGACAGACTATTCCCGAGGTCGAGCTTGATTATTTCCTCGAGTCTATATTACCACCTCTGCCAGCAGGCTTCGATCTCGATGAAATTGTCAAATCTCTCNAAAAAAGACAAGCAAATAATAAAGGGAACTTGGAAACATTTCCAAATAGAGCCCAAGTTCATGAAAGGCAAGGGGAATAATGAAGAAAAGGTCTTCGAACATCTCAGGGACACCTTCGACTCTATCGTAAAAGCCGCAAACAAGACGCCCCACGACCATAAGCAGACGCTTGCATTACACACGGATCCCTATATAACGCCTACTTCGGAGAAAGCAAGCACGACCAAACCTGATGGCTCCCTGATGCTGAAGGAGAGTGAGAATAAGGTCGGGAGCAATGGAGAGATGACGAAACCGTCATGGTATGATTACGCTGTGACTCTAGAGGCAAAGAAATCCGATGGGGGAAAGGACCTCGATGATGTAAGTGTTATACTCTTGAAGTCAAAGGCTGAATGGAATACTGACGTTCTTTAGGACGTAGCAAAGGAAATATTCAACATGCAACATGTCATGAGCTTGGATCCTTGTCGACGCTTCACGTTCGGCATTACTATTGAAAATAATAATACAAGGTTGTGGTTCTGTTCTCGAGCGGTGATGATAGTGTCCAAGCCATTCAACTTCAGAAAAGTAAGCTTGCTTTCTTTCCTCGCGGAAGTGCTGCTGACACTAGAGATATAGGACCTGAAAACGCTTACACGTGTTTTTCTCTCGTTTGCATTCGCATCGAAAACGGAGCTAGGATGGGACCCGACGGTTTCGGTTTCTATCGAAAATGGGATTCGAGTTTATCATTTCACAATGGACGATGAAGTCTTCTCCACTGTGAAAGTTATGTCAGATGTAGGCGCTGATGCAGTAATTGGACGAGCTTCGCGAGTTTTCAAAGTCAAACGGAAAGATGGTACCCTTGCCATATTGAAGGACGTCTGGGTTGATGACGATCGAGAACTAGAGCATGTTCTGTATAAAAAAANTCCTTGACGATGTCGAAGAGAAATTTGACAAGACAGCGAGGAACATAGTGAAAAGACATCTTATGACGCCGGTTCAATTCGGTCTCGTGGAGGTAGATGGTCAGACTGACCACACTACGAATGTAATTATGCGCGGGGAAGCTCCTCCCTTCATTAACACTTTCCGACTTGTCCCAGAAACGCACCCTGTCAATGACGCGCAGCAGAGCGCAGGTCACCCACGGGCCTCAGACAGGACGGTGTATTACACAGCGCGTGCACCTCAAGAAAATGCCAGAAATGAGATACACCACCGACATCACTATAGACTCGTCTTCAAGGAAATTGGGGAGACTCTGTATTTGGTGAAGAATTTGTCAGATGTCCTCGCAGCACTGCAACACATTTCAGCAGGTAAGTTCCCTTTCCTGATGATACGAAGATACTTAAGGTGATGATTGGTGCAGCCTTGGAGTATATACATGGAGCTGGATGGGTACATCGTGATATCAGTGCCGGCAACACTTACTTGTACAATAAGCGTGGTTTATTAGGTGACTTGGAATACGCGAAGAAAATGGGCGTCAACGCTAAGCATGAGGTCCGGACGGTATGTGCATGTTCTTATCATAAAATGATCACTTTTATAACGCTGAACTACAGGGAACATTGGACTTCATGGCTGTTGAGATTGCAGATCGGATCTACAAATTTTTACCACGTCTTCTCTCTGAAGAAATATTTGCACGTGAAAAAGAGAAATCGGAGGCACAGATGCAAGACAGCGAAGACGAGCTAGAATACAGTGATGAAGAGGCAGATGAATTGGAGACTGCAAAAAAAAGGCCGGGTACCAGCAAAGGCATTGAAGAGCGCAAGATGCCGATTGATTCGATCGAGAGACCCGATACGGCAAATCAGAAACGGCACACTGTTTGTAACGAGCTTGCTACCTCGAAGGACGTGTCTGATGATTTTGGGGAAGGGCAGGACGAGAAGCAAACTCTCAACAATACGAAGGGAAGGCTTGATTCGAGTAATGCCTCCAGACAGCAAGATGCAAAAATACTGGACGAAATGGACGACAATAAGCCTGACGCAGAAGCAGGTGACATAGTCCGCAATGTTGCGGACGAGCAAGAAGTGAAGCCTCGAAGACCGGGTGTTTGGTACAATACTCTGCACGATATGGAATCGATATGGTGGATTGCAATCTGGAAATTGTTTCTTCACGAAGACCTGTCTGAAAGGAGCACGAGGACGGAAACAGAAAGGATTAATCAGGCCAAGAAGGCGAACCTTCTTTTCCCTCATTTACTGATTACTACAGAGCGCTTTTACTTCTTTGATAACGAGGATGTCTTCGAGGATTTGACGAGTTTCCTCCCGGCGTCCTTCAAAAAGGTCGCTGTTACTCTGAATAAATTACGCGCGTCCCTACAATTTAGATATGCACGTGCAGAGGCGAAGGGCCCGAATATAATCGACCAAGAAGCATTCATCGGTGTGCACAGTCATTTCGTCACATTTTTTAGAGAAGGCAAAAGAAAGGCATCCGGGATCGTGGCTGTTACATTTAAAAGACCTGGCGAAAAGTCAAACGATTCTATTGCCCGTGGTTCACAAAGCGTGGCCAAGCGTAAGGCAGAAGACGAACGCCCTCCGTCTTTAATAAATGACACTTCGAAAAGACGACGGTAAGTGCTGTCACGTTTTTTCTTTGAGCGCGAACGTATTGACTTCATTCTAGGGTGTTTCCGAACACGATTTGACCGTGAGGCTGAAGAAAGCATTTGAGAATTGCGTCCATTGGTTTGTATACTATGACTGGACCGTAGCGGAGCACTGCGCCAGTTCCCGGAGTCTCGTAATGGATGGACCATCAAGAAATTCCATGATATTTATATCACATAGTTCATTACGTCGCAATGTGTTACTACCCTGCGTATTAATTTAAGTCTATCCATTTTTAATAATAGGAATCAAGTTTAAGTCCAATAGTTTCGATATAGTGATAGTGATTGTCTTTGTGGCGTGTTGGCGCATCGCCGTGATCGTGACGCGCTATTGAACTTGAACTTGAACTTGACGCATCGGGAATCTGTCCTCCTATCATGTCCACTATCCTTCCTTCTGAATCATGTCAACATTCCCAAGTCAAATCAACTGACTCCTCTGCTCCTCAGAAGCCCTAACTTCTCTCCCCGAGCTTAATTCGAACCTCCTCCAAGCCACAGACTGTATTGGAAAACATATACCTAAGAGATACTTCTGTTCAAGACTGGAGCTATCGGACAAGCGAACTGGAAAGGAGGAAATATGAGCTGCCTCACGCGAGTAACCAGAAGGCCTATACACCACAGACATCACTATGCAGTCCTCTGTAAGGAAATCACGGACACGCTACTAGTATATTCGGTGATGAATAATATTTCAGCAGGTCGTTTTCTTTCTCGGTTGATGCGGGAATACCTAACGCGACGATTATGGCCCTGATGTATATACATGGAGTTGGATGGGTGCGTCGTAATATCAGTGCCGGCAATACCTACTTATACAATAAGCGTGGTATATTAGGTGACCTGGAATATGCGAAGAAAATGGGAGACAACGCTAAGTATGAAGTCCGGACAGTATGTATATACACTCTCCTCTAACGGAGTCACCGTTTTGACAACGTTAATTACAAGGGAGCACTAGATTTCATGGCTGTTGAGGTTTCAGAGCGGACCTACAAATTTCTATCTCTCGATCTCGAAGAGATATTCTCACAGAGAATGAAGAAAGTGATAGCGAAGGCTGATTCCTTCGAAGATGAACGACCCTGCAGCGAAGATGAATTGACAAGCGACAAAGAAGCTATAGAGGACTCAGGACGTGTGAATGATTTGGGACCTGCAGGGGAAATACTGGATGGCGAAGCCAAGAAAGGCATAGAAGAGCTTAGGTTACCCATAAGTACGAGCGAGGAGCCTGTTATAGAAGATCAAAAGCCGGACACTGCGAGAAACAAGCTCGCTGCCTCGGAGAGCATGTCTGTTGATCCTGGAAGAGACGGGACTTGGATAATATGTTTGAGAGGCAGATGCTGGGCACCATAAGCACGAAGCAAAACTCGCGTAATACCGACAAAAGCAAAGACTCTGCCAGTACGATCGAAATGCAAGAGTCGAATAATACGAACGAAGGTCAAATTAAAGTGATCCGCAGTATGGCTGAGGCACAGTCCGATAAGCCTGCTGCAGGAGGAGAACCACAGAAAAGGAGGTCTCCAGGTATTTGGTATAACCCTCTCCATGACATAGAATCGATATGGTGGATTGCAAGTCTGGGAGCTATTTCTTCACGAAGACTTGTCTGAAAAGAGCACGAGGACGGAAATGGAAAAGATTCTGCAGGCCGATAAAGCGAATATTCTTTTTCCTCACCTACTGATTACTATAGAAGGCTTCAACTTCTTTGATAACGAGGTCAATTTCGAGGAGGCAATGAGTTACCTCCCGAATTCCTTCAGATTCGTCGTCAATATTCTGAATGAATTGGGTAGTTTTCTTCGAACTCAGTACACTCAAGCAGTGATCAAGGGTCCAGAAATGATAGACAAATGCGCATTCGCGAATGTGCACGACTTTTCCGCAGATTTGTGGGAAGATGGCGAGAAAAAATGCAGCTGGAGTTGAAATCGCTGAATTTTAATGGGCCTCTTGAAGACTCGAGAAATGTTCAAGATTCGCAAAACAAGCGGAAGGCAGATGACGAACGTCCTTCGCTTTTTATAACTGACACTTCAAAGAGACGACGGTCAGGGTTATTGTATTCTTTTCTATGAGAGTGAAAGTATTGACTTTACTCTAGGGTTCCTTCTGGATACGATTTGACGGCGAGAATCGTCGATCGAGAAGCCACCATTCAGACAATAAGCTTAAAATTCTGCAGTGGCAGACGGCCATAGCTGAATAAAGCCTTGCTTTTGTGTCTCAAGAGGCATCATCGTCAAGGGACCGCTGTTAAACTGCGAGTCTGAGCGTCCCTCCCATCCTACTTTTAGGTCACAGAAAAAAAAATGACAATGCGAATACATCTTCTTCGTAGCCGTCTCTACGAGACAACAGGTGCTCTGAAAGACCTGTCACTGCTGTAGTAGCAGCAGGCGTGTCAGTGTTGTCATTAATATTGCATCCTGCTTGAGCAGCAGAGTCAGAACGTGAATAGCACGTATGCGCCAGCTGGCTCGACGCAAATGTATGTAGCACCGCACCAAAAGTACGTGGTATCGATAAATATACTTCACGGGAGCCGGGGGTATTTTTATCACAAGCCACGGGCGCCTCAGAATCCCATTGGAATTCTAATCTCCTTATAAGCTACGAGTGTGATCGTATTCCAGTCGCAGAGTCAGATACGGCTACGGATGGTTGCCAGTGCAATGGACGCGCGGTGATGGAATGTGGAGACTGTGTGTAATTATTCAGATGTACTGTACTGCTGGGACATGCTTGGCACACGAGGAGTTGCACTTGACGACGGAGAAAAGTGAAAGAGTGCATTACGCTTAAGCAACAAAATGCATGCACTGTGATGGCATTCTTCGTACGCTCTCACGAGTCCCGCCGGTTGTAGGAGGTTTATGATCGTGTAGAAACGAAGGTGAGTCCCGTAATCTTGTCGTGAGAACGAGAAGCAAACTGATGCATGTCTTCGCTTCCGGGGCATTTGTATTCGAACGAGTGTTGGAGATGGCGATGATTGCAGTGTTGAGATTCCTTTCTTTTTGCACAAGAAAATATGAGAGGTGATGCGCGCGCTTCATGCAATCCACAATTTGAAGTGAAACGCTCATTCATCTCGGGACGTGCCGACACACAACACCGTGACGTCGAGCCTGTGCTGTCTGACAGTGAGAGATGTGCGTGATGTGAGAATGAGAATGTGCTTCAAGTAGTGAAGCAAACGCAATTTCCGATGACGGGTTGCCTAGACTAGATCAGGCTGGGAAAGTCAGACCGACGCGAGGAACCGATGATGGGGCGTCGCGAAGATGAAAGCACCTAGCACGCGAATTGCAGACGCCGCAGGTCGAGAGAAGAGCTTGTGCTTTTCGAGAGTCTAGATTGTCAGACAAGGCAAGACGCTTTGAGCATGTTAGACGTCGGAAGGACATGCGAGACGGGGGGAGATGGCGGTTGCTGGATGTGTTTTGATGTCACACATCACCGTCGTCGGGTCGTGTGGGATTTTGAAATGTAGACGAATTTGTGCTTGCAAGTTTGAGATGAGAAGAGCAGCAAACAGAGAGAGCGTGCAGACACAACGAGAAGAGAAGAGCAGAGCCAGAGCCAGAGCCAGAGCAGATGAAGGTTGAGAACAAGAAAGTGAAAGTGAAGGAGGCTTCAGCCTCAGCCTCAGCCACCGACCGGGTCCGACGGTTGCAGCTCAGGCCTGGCTGTCCCTTCCCTAGCGACGGTTGTGTGATGGCGAGCAGCTACTCTGATATAAATGTATACCAGGACGGCCGCAGAGAAACACCCGGCGCACCCTTCGCCTTCTCTCGCTCTCCTTTTGTCTTCGTTCGTACGCCTCTTTGCATTCTATCGTCTCATTCGAGCCAGGTGCTTCAGAATCGGTCCTTTTGTCTTCCTCCTTCGATTGTTTCTCTTTCTTAAGACCGACAGACGACGTCGACGACGCACCAGATTGCCAAGACAGACGAAATACTTCGCTTTCAGTCTCGCAACTCATCTCTTCTTTCTCCTTTTTCTGTTTCAACTTGCACCCCGCGTCCGGCACGCCTCGCTACTCACTCGCACAATTCCCGGCTATAACTTCCTCGCCGCAGCCAGCAACTGCTACGCCTGGTTTCACTCCCCCACCACCTCCTTCGCACTCCTGGACTAAGAATGTCTCTCAAGGCCGAGCTCGAGACCTGGGCGAGTGCGCTCGAGGCGTACGATGCAGAAGACTTTGAGCGCGCGCTCGACCTCTTCAGCCGCATCGCCGACTCGTCCAAGATACTCACAAACATGGGTCTAATCTACGCGACCCTTGGCGAGCATGAAGCTGCCGTCGAACAGTTTAATGCTGCGACACAGCTCGACCAGTACCTAGCCGTCGCGTGAGTCCTTATTTATTGTTCTGCTTTGCTGTTGTGGGGGGNTTGAGGTCGGCTGCCGATCATGCTGTCCAAATAAGACAGGTTTGCCGAGAATAAATAATAAAATACTAAGATACAAATGCTCAGTATTGAAAGAACAAGGCCTAACTGCTGTTTCATCGAAATGCTACAGATACTTCCAATGCGGCGTCTCTAACTTCCTGCTCGGCCGACACGATCTCTCCCTGCGCGACTTTGATGAGGCGCTCCTTTATCTACGCGGTAACCAGACCATGTGCGTAACAACCACCCATTCTCTGTTCTCTGATTTCATTCTCCATCAACTGACATGTCTCGCAGCAATTATGAGCAGCTTGGCCTCAAGTTCAAGCTCTTCAGCGCAGAGGTGCTCTTCAACCGCGGGCTCTCCAATATCTACTTGGGTCGCGCAGAGGATGGCCTAGCAGACATGCAGGCCGCACGCGCAGAGAAGGCAACCGATGAGCATAATGTCATTGACGACGCTATTGCGGATGCCGGAGAGGGGTATACCGTGTTCAGCATTGTGCGTGAAGCATTTGCTGTTCTGCTCAAGGCAACAGGGTACTGAAATAATTATGCTATAGCCCGTTGGCGTGCTGTACCGCCCCTCGGAGAACAAGCTCAAGAATGCAAAGACAAAAGACTACATGGGCAAAGCAGTGCGCACTCTTAAATTTTTTATCCACGCAACTCGACTCACTCACAACCGTCACTCAACATCCAACTCCTGCCCGGCGTACAGAAACTCATCGCATCCAGCAGCGTCGAAGAGGCGTACACCGAATTCAGCGGCATCACGCGGCGCGAGCGCGCCTTCGGGTCTGCGCCCGATGTGACTACCCTCGGCATGGGCCCCGGCCTGAGTCGCAGCCAGACGGTGCCCCCGCCGCGCAACCCCGTAGACGACCTTGCGCCCGCGCGTGCGGCGGCGGCGGCGGCGGGTGGA